>CM038712.1:21053379-21335879 GCA_021613375.1 Megaleporinus macrocephalus
CCCTGGCATGTGGGGCTATGCTGTGACAGTATGTGGGGCTTTTCGTAAGTGTTGTATAAAGAAAACTTTGAAGTAAATACATCTGTTAGGACAAAATAATAATAATAAAATAATAATAATAATAATAATAATAGTAATAATAATAATAACAATAATAATAATAATAATAATATTTTTTTTTTTTTTTTTAATTATTATTATTATTTTCAGAGAAGCATGTAAAGCTACATGGTTTCATTATAAGGGTGTCAGTTTGAGTTTAGTGTATATGCTAAACGTGTCATACTAGAACTCATTTGTAGTGCATGACTGTGTTCATGTTTACAGTGTTCTGAGGAGTGGATGTTATAATGCATTATGAAGCGTAACAATATACAGTGCATCGTCGCTGTCCAATGAAAAACCAAGTTAAGCAACTTCACAGGAGAGGACAAAAACTGTCTTTACTTTCAATGTAAGTGAATAGAACCAGAATTTCTTCCAGTTCATTTTGTAGCATTTCTATTGGTCCATTCATCATGAAATTGTCACACAGTGTAAATGGCGGCTGGTGAGTTCTAACAATGCAGAAAAATAAAAATCAACAACAAAAAAAAATGTGTGTTGTTCTTTGGGCAGCGCCGTTATGGTAGATATAACTAACGAAACTGTATGTGCATGTACCTCTCTGTCCTTGTCTGGGAATTTGCAACTCCGTGGAAAAGTGTAGCAGGAATGAAGGGATTGAAGAAAAGACATGATAAATGTGCTTTGGTGAGCTGTCTGAGGTCAGTCTGCTGCCTGGAGGCTCCAGCTGAGGTTCAGGAAGAGATGGGCTGTTTTTATTTGAAACCTCCTCGCGTCGGTTGAACTCCAGGCACAATTCCAGGCGGGGATTACTTCCCTTGCTGCAGATGACAGGAACGTTTCCCCTCTGCGGATTTATACCGCTCCAGCGTCGGGAGTGGTTTCTGCTTCTCGGCCACACGCGACCGCGTTTACACCCCCTTCCTAATCAGATTATTATAGCTCGGCCTGTAATCCGACCCCTGCAGAATTTCCCCGCTCAATCCGGCCTCGCATGCGTGGAGTGATTGCTTTACGTCTTGGAAGAGAGTCTTCATTCCGTTTGCGGGTGTGGGTGGAATTTTGGGCTTGTTTATGGGACTAATGTGTTTAGGTTTGAGGGCTGGACAAGAGGCCGCTGGGTTCATTTCTTATATAAATCACATGTGCAGCCCAAATGCATGGATTTCTCAGAAGTCGTCCTGACAACATGTCTGGGTTTGATGAGGTTGTGTGCTAAGCATTCAGAAAATGTTTAATAATATGTATAATTTATGTATAAATATGTATATTAGGACCTGACTGTTGTTAAAATGTGGTGATCAGTACCAACGCTATGAAGCTAAACATTCAGAGGACCAATAATATTGAACCATATTGTTTAAGAAGGCCAAAAAACTGTTTTGTCCTCGACTGTAAAGTTGACATTTTGGGGATGCTTGTTTTTCATTGGTCAGTGATGGTATATATGGTTAGGCTTCATAATGCAATATAATTTCCGCTCACTGTGAACATGAATATGATTATGCACTAAAAGAGGGTTCTAGTACTGGTCCTGTATAAAACCCAGAAGCATCACAGCAGTGTCTACCAACTTAGCTAAAACTAACTTCCAGCATGTTAAAAAAAACCAGAATATATATATATATATATATATATATATATATATATATATATATATATATATATATATATATATAAGTGTTATGCACTTAATTATTTTTACTTATAATAAAGGACAGACTTGTGTTATGCATGCTGTATAATGTCTAGTAGATATATTTATGTAGCATTGTGAATACAGCATTTATATAATTTATATATATATTAGAGTGAGTTTGATTGAGTAATTTATTTTGAATTAACTGCTAGCTGAACAGATAACACATTATCAAACCTGACTAGAAAGTCATATACATGTGCCTTATAAAGTGTTATGCGTATACTTAAATGAAAACTTAAATAAATATTTAGTTTTTCATCTGCAGTTATTACTACCAGCTTGTGCTGTAGAACTGTAGAAGTGTCTGCTGGGAGTGAAGTGCTGACAGTAAATGACTGTGTAGTTATTTTGGGGGTGTTTATATGAAATAAACAGTTTGCAGATAAATGAGGTACAGAGCCGTATACAGTGTGTAGCTGTTTATTATCTATAAACTAAACTAAATATGGACTGTAAAAGAAACTTACTGTGGTTCAACTGGATTCTTACTTTTTATGTAGGCTGTTATGCCGTTTAACTGATCTGTTACTAGGAGGAGTTTCTGATTTACTTTCCTGCTTAAACATGTGACTTTACAGTGAAATGTAGTATTTACCAGCCTATTAATCCAAATAATGATGAGAACCTGTATGTTCAGTGTAAAGTAGTTAGAATATCTAGGTTATTATTATTATTATTATTATTATTATTATTATTATTATCCTCAGAATAATACATAAACTATAAAAAGTGCTTTGTTGGTACTACAAAAATTACTTTATGTGTTAATAAGTAAATTAATTTGTTTTATTCAACCTAATAAGGTTTAGTTTAAAAATGTAAGATTCTTTGAATCAAATTTTTTTTTAAAGTTGATTAAATTTAGTTGAATTGCTTTTTATCACATTAAGTAAGTTTTTAGCTTGCACCAACAAAGCCCTTTTATAATATAATATATAATAATTTATAATAATTTTAATACACAATATTTTACAGTTTGAATCCCACTTGCTTAAACTTAATATCTAGAACCATTACAGGGAAATTTAGTAAGTATCATTACTGTAATAAATAGCATGTTATTGCAGTATTGTACATGCTAATATTGTTTCAATTCACAGATGCAAAGTATCTTTACGTTAATATGCGGTGCATATACAGATTAAACTTTTGGTACTAGAGTAATAAAACCAACTGCTTTGAAAAGTAGAGGCAGCGGTTTCCTATGTGACTATAACAGTTTATTATGGACCACCTAGAGAAGTCCTGGGCTCCAGATTGGGAACCACTGGTCTAGCATTTATGAGTTTGAGCCTCATATGTTCCTGGCAAATACCTAGAACTGTAGAAAACGTTTTTCGGAGCCTGATGGAAAGAAAATAAGCAAGAATTGTATATACCCTGGCAAGAAAAAATATGTAAACGGAAAGACTTGCGTATGTATACAGTTGTCTTAAAATAATCTGATCTTCGTCTAAATTACAATAAAGACCAAGCAGAGTCTGTTTAGTCTAATAAAACAAACAGTAGCAGTTCATCCTGCATTCACTAAGTACTATAAATGATTGAAGATCTACTTAAAATTATTAAGTAACTGCTATAAATTGCAGGCTGTTATAATTATAATATGTTATATTTCAATAATAGCACCATTACAGAAGAGATTAGTAAGTATGTTTATGTTTACCAGCTCATTACTGTAAATAATAATATTGTGCTTTACTATATCCTTTATTAGTCTGATAGCCTGTAGGGGTGGTACAACAATCAAGACAGCATATTATTGCAATATTTTACATGCTAATATTGTTTAAATTCACAGATGCGAAGTATTCTTCTGTTGTTATTATGAATTGCATGTACAAATTAAACTTTTGGTACTAACGTAATAAAACTGCTTTGAAATTAGAAAGAAGTATTTTGTGTTTTGTGAATGTTGAGGGCAGTGGATTCCTATATGACTAAGTTTTTTGTCAGGGACGTAATTTTCAGAAGGCAGTAAATAACAGTATAACACAATATGTGTTATTGCAGTGCACACATACAACACAACGCAGTAATAGAGTAACATAACTGAAGTATTATGATAATATTGTATCGTGAGACTGTCAGTGATTTCCACTCCTGATAGCCAGAACCTGTTAGTACTCTCAGTGTAAATAAGACTGTCTTGATACTTATCATTATTTTACACAGAATATTTACACAGTGCCGTGGAGACTGGACTCACCACTTATCTAGAACCTTTTCAGCAGTACCAAATTCAGACTTTTATGGTACTTTCCATTGTTTCACATTATAAGTATAATTAATATACTTGTAATTCTGAAAAATGTGATGGTAAATTGGTAAAGACTAAATTACACTGAAAAAACCCAGTGGGTTCTAGATATGGCTCTAGGTATGGGGTGCAGGCTTGTTTATTCACAGAACTGCATAATTATAATTAGAATAATTACAATAATAATGTAAAATCATGGTAAATACCAGAAACCCAGAGTAATAGTAATGATATACATTTGTGTGTATATATATATATATATATATATATATATATATATATATATATATATATATATATATATATATATATATATATATACTGATCAGCTATAACTATTATTAGTTATTCATTGTAGTTGAAGTTCAATAAATAATTCAATTCAAATTAGTCATCTTACTCAGAATAGTTATCTAGTGTTCCCGGTCCTCAGAACTCCATAGATATAATGGTATAAATATTTGTTCCATCCCACCTGGCTGCAGGTTGGACATCACTGCAGTTTGTACCTTATACGTGTGTTCCAGAGCCCGATAGAAAGAAATTTAGCAATGTATTTAGTGTGTGTTGTGCTGGTATGAGTGGATCAGACACACCAGTGCTGCTGGAGTGGTTAAACACTGTGTCCACTCACTGTCCACTCTATTTAGTGATGTATAATATTGGTTTATCAGACCCTTACATTACATTATTTTATTAGACTAAACACGTACTTTTTTTGACACTTCATGTCCGTCCAGCTTTCCAGCAGTGAAAATCTTTCCTCCCCACTAAAGTAGAAACACATTTTCCACAGATCTTCAAACTATCGTGATCTCCTAAATCCCTTAAATCTGTGGCTTGTTTGCTGAGTCATCAGGTTCGCTCACTGGATTTGTGGCCGCAGCTTAACAACACAGCTCCCCGAGCTGCCTGTCTAAAGCTGCTTTGTGCAGGACCCCCGGACTGATCTTAAACATTCCTCAGCATGGTTACGTAACTTCTGAGCAAAGTTAAAAGTGACGCAGCTTGGTGTCCTCAATCTCATCTGAGAGTTCGGCCGTCTGGTCTTCATTTCATCCAGATACACAGATCAGCCATAACATTACACTCACCTCCTCCTGTCTACTCTCACTGTCCACTGTATCAGCTCCACTGACCATACAGCAGCTCCACTTACAGACTGTAGTTCATCTGATTCTCTGTATACTTTATTACTCTGTTCTTTAATGACCAGGACCCCCACAGGACCACCACAGAGCAGGTACTATTAGGGTGATGGGTCATTCTCAGCACTGCAGTGACACTAATGTGGTGGTGGTGTGTTAGTGTGTGTTGTGCTGGTGTGAGTGGATCAGACACAGCAGTGCTGCTGGAGTGTTTAAACACTGTGTCCACTCACTGTCCACTCTATTAGACACTCCTACTACTTGCTGGTCCACCTTGTAGATGTAAAGTCAGAGACAGTAGCTCATCTGCTGCTGCACAGTTTGTGTTCTCTAGTTCTTCATCAGTGGACACAGGACGCCGCCCACAGGACACTGTTGTCTGGATAGTTTTGGTTGGTGGACGATTCTCAGTTCAGCAGTGACACTGAGGTGTTTAAACCCACTCACACCAACACTGTCACTGCAGTGCTGAGAACGACCCACCTCCTTAATAGTATCTGCTCTTTGGTGGTCCTGTGGGGGTCCTGATGATTAAAGAACAGAGTAATAAAGTATATAGAGAATCAGATGAACTACAGACTGTAAGTGTAGCTCCTATATGGTCAGTGGAGCAGATACAGTGGACAGTGAGTGGAGATACAAGGAGGTGGTTTAATGTAATAGGTGTGTATATAGTATTTGCGAGTGTTTTATGGTTTATGGCAGAAATAACAGATCAGCTGTATTTTGAGATGAATGTTGAACTAAGAAATGGTCAGTCATCATCCATCCTCCTCTTCCTCTCCCAGATGATTATCCCGGTGTTCTTGAGTGATAACGAGCAGCTGCTGACGGAGGTGCCCATCACGGTGGAGACGCTGTGTAAGGATGTGGTGGAGTTCTGTAAGGAGGCCGGAGAGAGCGGCTGCCACCTCGCCGAGGTCTGGAGAGGAAACGGTAAGAAAGATGTTTAGCTGTTCTGTGTTTAACGCTGTGCTTTTACACAGTAATTAATATGCAAAACTTTTCAATGATAATCACTTTTTAGATTATTTATTAATTACTTGTGTTATTTAATAAAATGTATTTTTATTATACAATAACTGTTATGAATTATTTAATTATTTAGTATGTACTAAATTAATACTATTCAGTGTCTACAAGTACTTATTTAGTATCTACTATGAAATATGCAGTAACTAATATGAATCATTGAGTATCTACATTGAATTATTTAGTAACTACTATACATATTCAGTACAATGAATTGTTACATTTTTAATTTAAGTAACTGCTATCCATTATTCAATAACTTAAATTAAACTTATTGTGATATACAGTATCTACTAAGAATTTTTTACTATCTACTGTGAAATATGCAGTAACTACTAGAAACTATTTAGTATCCACTATGAATTATTTAGTAATTCTTATAAATTATTCAGCATCTACTGTAATGAATAAAAATATTCAATATCTATTATGAATTTTTCAATAACTACTATGAATTATTGACTTTTTAAATAGATACTATGCATTATACAGTAATTGCTATAAATTGTTCAGTATCTACTATTATTTATTGATTGTCTACTTTAAAATGTTAAGTAACTGCTATATTTTATTCAGTAACAAATGAACTGTTGAAATATTTAGTATGTCCAGTGAATTATTCAGTATGTTCTATAAAAATACCCAATAGCTACTATAAATTATTTAGTATCTACTATTGATTATTTAGTAGCTACTATGAAATACTCAATAAATACTATATATTATTCTGTATCTACTATAAATTATTTAGTAGGTACTATGAAATACTCAATAACTACTATAAATTATTTAGTATCTACTATTAATTATTTAGTAGCTACTATGAAATACTCAATAAATACTATATATTATTCAGTATCTACTATAAATTATTTAGTAACTACTATGAAATACTCAATAACTACAATATTATATATTCAGTATTTGCTATGTATTATTCAGTATCTACCATGAAGTATTAAGTAAATACTGTAGGTTTTTAGCAACTTATTATGACTTAGTATGTACTATAAATTATTCAGTATCTACTGTGAGTTGTTTAGCACTCTGAATCCTGTGTGTAGGTTCTGTGTATATAAGGGAGAGGAGTTGAAGTGGGGCCCCCCACGCAGGTCACAGAGAGTTTATGAGATTAAAACAAACTGCAGTTATACAGTGGAGAGCATCACAGACCTTCTCAACAGATCCCGTCAGCAGATACTGTCATAAAGGTCACAAGGCTTATTCTCACAGTTGGGTTGTGCTGGTTATGTAACATATTAAAGCTGCTAAGATGTTCAGGCACAGCTGTGTGTCACCTCTGGAAGTGCTTGTTGTGGTACCCACGACTCAGATCTCTCGCTCCGCTAATAGCTCTGAATGGAGACGTTCATTGGCAGCCTCCCTCAGAGAATAGCTCTGTCTGTCTCACAACAATGCCGTCCCTGTCCGCGTACAACAGTAAGTGGGTCAGGACGTCTCAGACCCCGAAGGCTTGTTTATGTCGCCCCTATGGGGCTGTTATTGCAGTGACCTACTCCTACTCCGCGGTCAGACCAGTCTGGACTGTTTCAGCAGAGCTCGCCTTCGGGAAGGAGAACCAGACCTTTTCAATCACGCTGTTCTTCAGCACTGTTGCTGCACAAGATCTACAGTCATCTATAAAAACACACTTTTTCTCTTCGGCTTCATTCATCAATGAAAAAGGCCCACCATAGGACCCCTGCTGACCAGATCTTATACTTGAGGCTTCCTTCAATGCTCAGGTTCTACTAACAGAGCACAATAACATTTAGTTTTATATGTTGTTTTCAGAAAATGGCAAACGGGTTTTGGTACCAAAGATGCACCAATACTGGAATCTTCATTTTTCATACATATCCACTGATATTAATATGATATTAAATTGTGAAAGTTATTACATACAGAAATTTGCACAAATAAAAGTGAAATAAATTGAACACAGAGACTTCATTAGTGGTGCTTTGGTTATAAGACTGGTGTCGGTGACAATACTGTCCCTTAAATGCAGTATCAGTATTGATAATGAGGATGGTGATACCTGGAATTGACACCATGAAGCATATTTTTGCTTGTACATGCTGATGTGTGCATGTGTACCAGTAAACAGATCCTGTGAGCAGCAGTAAACATGCTAATGGCTAAACCTGTACAAGCAGTGTTTGCTGGGAAATAACAGGGGCCGCCAACCTGAATGTCAGTGATGCTTTTTGAGTAAATTTAAGACAAGGTTTATTTATATGGCACCTTTACGTAGTTACATAGCGACAGGTTCAAAAACAGCTTTACAGAAAATCCAGGTTCAAGTCCCCAAAACCTTCCTCAGATCAAAAGGCAGAAAAGAGGAACCCCTCCTCCTCTGGTCCACACCAAACAGTAAAACAAGTACAAAAGCAACACAAAAAGAATCAGATTTATAACTATGTGCTGTAAGAGACTGAAAACCAGAAAGATCAGACACTCTTACTTATCACCATGACCATCGATGATTGCTGCTAGAAGCTTACAGTGAAGTATCTGAGAACCAGCTCAGTGTTTGTGAGGCAGGATCTTTAGGAGGGTCAGCGTCATGCAGGTGAAAATTTCCATGAAGCACTGGACAATAGGAGCTCCATAGTGGTTAAACTGTAGGGACAGTTGTTCAGCATCAGACTGCACAGGATGGGCAGTTGTTTAGTATCAGACTGCACTGTATGGACAGTTGTTCAGCATCAGACTGCACAGGATGGGCAGGTGTTCAGCATCAGACCACATGGGATGGGCAGTTGTTCAGCATCAGACCACATGGGATGGGCAGTTGTTCAGCATCAGACCACATGGGATGTGCAGGTGTTCAGCATCAGACCGCACTGTATGGACAGTTGTTCAGCATCAGACTGCACAGGACGGGCAGCTCTTACAGCCTGAGTTAATGTTAATCCAGGTTATTATTGAGTAGCAGAAGTAACTTCTGGACTAGCCATAGCAGCCTTCTAGCAGGGCCAGTTTTTCCACATACCTGCCTGGTATAAATTTGATGAGATGAATAGAGTTAGTACTGGTACTCGGTATCGACCTATACTTCTAGAGTAGGTATCGTATTGTAAGGGAATTAATGGTATCAGTACATCTCTATATTTTAGCTCAGCGACCCAGCAGTACCAAAATACATCATCTTGAGATGTGGTTCCAATGATTTCTCTTATTTAAGTATATTGTGGCCAATACTGAGCTTGATGTTTGATGTTTCTTTCTGTTTGAATCCTGTTCCTTGCAGAGAGAACAATCCCTTTAGATCATCCGATGCTTGAGCACCTGCAGAAATGGGGTCAGAGGAGGCAGGAGGTAAAGTTTTACCTGCGGCACGAGGATCCACCTGCCATATCCAGCGAGCAGGGTGAGTAGCAAACCGGGCCACTGGAGTCACCTTCAAAGTATTCACACAAGCTTTAGAGACAGCATTACGCCCAGTGTGGGAATAGTAGGGAAACAATCAGGGATAGAACCTCCTTCAAATGTTATAAATATTCAGATGCCTTCACAGCCCTGCATGTGACACTTACACAGTCTAAATGAGCGTCTAGACAACAACCTGCTTATTAGGAGATTTAGTTGGTTAATGTTTAATGTACGCTACCGGCTGTGCTTTGTGTTTTTTTCTTTGAACCCTTTTTGGGGTGAATTAAAATAGTGAAACTCCATTGAACACCTCAAGGATGAGTTGGATTAATGAAGCTCAGTTGAGCACCTCTGGGATGAGTTGGAGTGAAGCTCCATTGAGCATCTCTGGGATGAGTTGGAGTGTTAAAGCTCCATTGAACACCTCAAGGATGATTTGGAGTGAGGCTCCATTGAGCATCTCTGGGTAAGTTGGAGTTATGAAGTTCTGTTGACCACCTCTGGGATTAGTTGGAGTAATGAAGCTCCATTGAGCACCTATTGGATGAGTTTAGGGGAAGAAGCTCTGTTGAGCACCTCTAGGATTAGTTGGATTTATGAAGTTCCATTGAGTGCCTCTGGGATGAGTTGGATTGTTGAAGTTCTCTTAAGTACCTCTGGGATTAGTTGGAGTGAAAAAGCTCCGTTGAGCACCTCTAGAATGAGTTGGAATGATAAAATTCTTTAGAATGAGTGTATTGGGAGTAATGAATCTTTACTCAACATCTTTGGGTATTTCTTTGCGATGAAGAACTTCCACTGATCTTCTTTGGGATGCATTTGAGAAATGAATCTTGGTTGAACATCTTTGAGTCGAGTTCCAGTAATGAAGCTTCACTGAACTTTTTTGGGATGAGTTTGAGTGGCGTTTGTGGTCCAGTATCAGTACCTGACCTCTCTAATGCTCTCATGGCTGAATGGGATCTTATTCCAGCCCTAACTTCCCCAAATCTAAAGAATATCTTTCTCAGAAGAGTATAGGCTGTTATTGGGGTACAACTTGTTGGATGAGGAGGAGTGGCTCAGTGTGCACACAGTGTACCTTCAGCATTTACTGGCCGAACTGTATCTGCCAAACTCTGGACAAAAACGTTGATGCTTGCCAGATTCCTTTTCCAGAGCCTCACTGTTTAGATTCCTGTCCTATCAGAGATGAGCCCTGTTTTCCATGACACACATACGTGTGACAGCAGCTTCTGGCTCTGCGAGGCTGGACCTTTGTGTTACAAAACTAATCATCTTTGTGCTAACCTGTGCTAACATCTCTACCTTCGACAGACCAAAGAAGGCAGGTACGTTTCTATATACACTTTATAAACTTTCATGTACGGAATATTAAAAATGTATCACTTGTTTAATTGTAGCTCAGCCCTCACTGGACTGTAGCCCATCTGTTTATGTGTGTTAGCCGTCGTCCAGTCCTTTATCAGTGGTCTGTTTCTGAACACACAGTAGCTCATGACTGGATATCTTTGTTTTGTGAGCCACGCTCAACCTGGCAATGAACCTGCTGTGTTAAGAATTCACCCCTGTAATGCCTGGACAATGCTGAGTGGGGCAGGGTGGGGCTGATCAAGTCAGGTGGACAGCCTGTATCTGTGCCTATATGGTGGTGTTTCTGATAAAATGGCCAGTGAGTGTAGGTAGAGATGACAGACTAGAAACCAAACCATTTGAAGAAGGAAATGTAACATGAGTTTGTGCATCTGTATTGAGTCTCTATAATAATAATATATATAATAATTACCATATAAACCAGAACAGTGTTTCCTGTCAACACTGCATAGACTGAGCAGGTTAAACATGCTGAGATGTTGCCATGTGGTTGCTATGGTATCCCAGATGGTTGCTGGAAAGTTGCTTTATGGTTGCTATGGTATCCCAGGTGGTTGCTGGGGTGTTGCTGTTGAGTGATTACTATGATGTCCCAGATGGTTGCTGGAAAGTTGCTTTATGGTTGCTATGGTATCTCAGGTGGTTGCTGGGGTGTTGCTGTTGAGTGATTACTATGATGTCCCATATGGTTGCTGGGTAGTTGCTATATGGTTGTTATGCTATACTATACTATATAGTTACTGTATAGTTGCTATAATATTCCAGTTGACTGCTGGGATGTTGCTAGGTGGTTACTTTGATATCCCAGATGGTTGCTATGGTGTTGCAAGGTGGTTGCGATGGTACCTCAGATGGTTGATGGGGTGTTGCTGCTATGTGGTGATAAAGTTCTGTTTAGCATCTTATAATGCCCTCATGACTGAATGAGATCAGATCCCAGCCCAAACTTTCCCAACCTTAGAGGGGTTGGGAAGTGAAGGGCACATTTTGAAACATTAACAATGTTTACATCTTTAAAAATTAAAGTGAGGAACATTTGGTTTTCCAATATAATGAACCTCTTCATAGAAAGTATTATTGGCCAAATGCAGCGGCTCCAAGACTGTCTGGACCCCCACAGGGGGCAAACAGGCTGCGAGACCCCCTGTTGATAAGCATGGAGCCGGGAAGAGCAACATGGAGTGTCTGTTAGGAGAGGGGAAGTGAGGCGAGTTCAGCTGCTGTTTTGACTTTCCTTAATTGCTCAAAAGCGGTTTTGCGCTTGAGGTGCTCAGCAGCGGCTGAAATGTGCAGCTGAATGAAGCAGGCGGTGCTGTTTTGTCAGACTCCCGCATGCCGCCCACACCGACTCTCACAGCAGCAGGTATTTCCAGACACTCCCACAGGATTACACACAGTGATGCAACCCTGGATTTAAGGAATTAAACCCTGGACTATTTATAGAGCGGCCGGCCGGGACGGGTACGCAGCAAAGTTTGTTCACAAAAGGGAAATGACTGGAGGGCTGAAACCACATGCTCACTGCAAAACAGGCTGGTGTTAGGAGGGCGGTCACATGGTCAGGTGCAGAGTAGCTGTGGATGAGGCCTAACGCTGACCAGCACTGGCTGCAGTAGACAAACAGGATAACAGTGCAGACCAGTTCTGTGGTCACTGCTGTGGAGTGATTAATTGATTGACTGCTTGATTGATTGATTGGTGTTACAGGCTGACTGCTTGAGTTGTCTTGAGAGGTAAGACTTTTTTTCTTCGTAGTACATACTAAATACTAAATAATTCATATCAGATTCAAGTTTCAGGTATTAAGTTTATTTGTCATTTGCACATCACATCAGGACATATATGCATTGATGTTCTTGTAATGAGACTGAGATAAGTCTCAGAATAAAAATGTTTGTATTAAAGCCTATTTTTGTATAGAGGCTCATTTTGCATGTAGTTCTAATATCAGTAATTCTCAGTCCTCTGTCTAAATCTCCTGGTACGGCCACCAATCCAAGTTAAGGATGTTATTGGGCTAATGGGTTGTTAGGACACTCTTGCTCAATTGTGATGCACAGCTGAAAAATGTTCTACTAATAAGTGAGTATAAAAGGGAGAACAACATTCTAGATTAGTTTAGTATCTGAAGCATCAGCAGTTGATGGCTTGCTGACAGACTCAAAATGACCAGAAAGAAATAACTTTCTTTAGAGACCCGTCAGAACATTGTTGTGTTAAGGAAGGAAGACTACTCCATTAAAAACAAGAACATTTCACTGGGATCCCAAACATTTGAGCGGTAGTGTATATATATAAACTGAAATATAATATACAGGAGCGACGTATGTACATTTAATTTCATACAAATAACTCAGTAACTAATTACTGAATAATAATATCATATAATACAATAATTAAAGCAGGCACTAAATATGTATTGTAACTACTGAATAATTCATAGTAGATACTGGATAATTTATAGTAGATACTAAATACTTCATAGTAAATACTGAACTATTCATAGTAGGTACTGAATAAGTCATAGTAGATACTGAATAATCCATAGTAAGTACTGAATAAGTCAAAGTAGATACTGAATACTTTATAGTGGATACTGAATACTTCATAGCAAATACTGAACTATTCATAGTAGGTACTAAATAAGTCATAGTAGATACTGAATAATTCATAGTAAATACTGAATAAGTCATAGTAGATACTGAATACTTTATAGTAGATACTGAATACTTTATAGTAGATACTGAAGAATTTATAGTATACGCTGAATACTTTTAGTAGATACTGAACAATTTATAGTATACACTGAATACTTTATAGTAGATACTGAACAATTTATAGTATACACTGAATATTTTATAGTATATACTGAACAATTCATAGTATACACTGAATACTTTATAGGAGATACTGAACAATTTATAGAATACACTGAATACTTTATAGTAGATACTGAACAATTCATAGTATACACTGAATACTTTATAGTAGATACTGAACAATTTATAGTATACACTGAATACTTTATAGTAGATACTGAAGAATTTATAGTATACACGGAATACTTTATAGTAGATACTGAACAATTTATAGCATACACTGAATACTTTATAGTAGATACTGAACAATTTATAGTATACACTGAATACTTTATAGTAGATACTGAATAATCTATAGTAGATAATAAATACTTCATAGTAAATACTGAACTATTCATAGTAGGTACTGAATAAGTCATAGTAGATTCTGAATAATTCATAGTAAATACTGAATAAGTCATAGTAGATACTGAATACTTTATAGTAGACACTGAATACTTCATAGCAAATACTGAACTATTCATAGTAGGTACTAAAAAAGTCATAGTAGATACTGAATAATTCATAGTAAATACTGAATAAGTCATAGTAGATACTGAATACTTTATAGTAGATACTGAATACTTTATAGTAGATACCGAAGAATTTATAGTATACGCTGAATACTTTTAGTAGATACTGAACAATTTATAGTATACACTGAATATTTTATAGTATATACTGAACAATTCATAGTATACACTGAATTCTTTGTAGTAGATACTGAACAATTTATAGTATACACTGAATACTTTATAGTAGATACTGAAGAATTTATAGTATACACGGAATACTTTATAGTAGATACTGAAGAATTTATACTATACACTGAATACTTTATAGTAGATACTGAACAATTTATAGTATACACTGAATACTTTATAGTAGATACTGAATAATTTATAGTAGATAATAAATATTTCATAGTAAATACTGAACTATTCATAGTAGGTACTGAATAAGTCATAGTAGATACTGAATAATTCATAGTAAATACTGAATAAGTCATAGTAGATACTAAATACTTTATAGTAGATACTGAATACTTCAGAGCAAATACTGAACTATTCATAGTAGGTACTAAATAAGTCATAGTAGATACTGAATAATTCATAGTAAATACTGAAAAAGTCATAGTAGATACTGAATACTTTATAGTAGATACTGAAGAATTTATAGTATACGCTGAATACTTTTAGTAGATACTGAACAATTTATAGTATACACTGAATACTTTATAGTAGATACTGAACAATTAATAGTATACCCTGAATATTTTATAGTATATACTGAACAATTCATAGTATACACTGAATACTTTATAGGAGATACTGAACAATTTATAGAATACACTGAATACTTTATAGTAGATACTGAACAATTCATAGTATACACTGAATACTTTATAGTAGATACTGAACAATTTATAGTATACACTGAATACTTTATAGTAGATACTGAACAATTTATAGTATACACTGAATACTTTATAGAAGTGAACTGGTTTGGTTATATTCTGTATTGCAGACACTGTTGTGTTCAGACGCTGTAGATTATCGTAGCATGTTTGGATTCATAAGGTTAAGACAACATTTGTGTAACTTTGCAGTATAATTGTATAACAGTACTACTGCTAATAATAGTTTTTATCATATACTATTATAACATTATTACCTAAAGATATAAACATACTATGAGAGAAATTTCAGTTTTCGTTTAAGCCACAGAAGCTTGTTCTGGTCTCCTGCTGGGAGAGATCTGGTGTGTAAATCAAATGGGCTTCCCCTCGTGTTGCTCTTCACTGGTTCACTGGTTCAGAGAGATGATGTGATCTTGTTTGCCTTGCAGGAGGCCAGCCGGTGGACCAGGTCAGCAGGAGGAGCAGAGGGACGATGGAACAGCCCAGTGAGAACAGGGTATGTGTAATGAGGGTCTACTACATTAACATGAACCTGCTTAAAACATGAACTGAGGTTCAACCAGGACCTTCAACCGTCACATGACTAGATCTACTATTATAATTGGGTTATACCTTTGATTTACATAACTATCTAAATGTATTTTCATTGATTGTATTGTCATTTAATATAATATTATAATAATTTATAGTAGGTACTAAATATTCATAGCAGGTACTAAATATTCATAGCAAATACAAAATACTTCATAGTAGATACTGAATAATTCATAGTAGATGCTGAATATTTCAAAGTGGATACTGAATCATTTATAGTGGATACTGAATCATTTATAGTAGATAATAAATTTATAGTATATACTAAAAAAAGTAGATACTAAATACTTTATAGTAGATACTGAATAATTCATAGTAGATACTGAATAATACATAGTGGAGACTGAATAATACATAGCATATACTACTTACTTCATAGTAGATACTGAATAGATCTTAGTAGATACTAAATTTAAACAGGACTAATTATGCTGTCTTTGTAATTAAACATGTGATCAATAAGTGTTTATTAAGTTCTGCAACATACTTTTAATAAAGCGAGTGTGACCTTAAATCACAATAATAATAATACATATTGCCATATTGTGCCTTATTTATGCTTCATGTAGATTGGATTTCTATATAATTTCTATATAATTTCTATATAATTTTTAAGTATAAAAATGGGAAAAATATTGTTGCAATAATGTTAAAATCCCAGAGAACTCGTCACTAAACTAGAGTGCTTATATTAAACATCCAGCAAAGCATTAATAAATAATTTGGGTATGTGTGGAATTCAGCTGTATTGAAGTGTGGGCGTGGCTAATAAACAGCTTGCTTGACAGCTGTTTGATCAACAGGCCTAGCTCTGCTCTGCCCCTCATACAGCACTAACATCATTATCCAGCTTTTATGGGACGATAACTGGTCAAAAACAAGTAATTGATGAGCAGACGCCTAGACGGATAGACAAATGAATGAAATGGATGAATAAACAATTTTGGTGGTGGATTTAGAAACCATCAGATGAAGGAACAAAGCTTGTATAGGACAAAGACATAAAAGAGTGGGTTTGGTCTGAAACCATCCATCAGAATGAGTCAGAGTCAGAACTGTTCACACAGAAAGTTATTACAGTAGATGTTATAAATACACTGTCTGGTGTCTGAGATGCTGTTTATAATAGTTTAGAGAAGATTTCAGTCTTAAACTCCATCCATGGTGGAGGGATACATGCAGGATGCCGTGAGATTAAAATAGTCCCCAAATAACCCCTAGCATTTTCAGATTTTTCACATTTTACCTTCAATGTTCATATAAACTCAGAAGACACGTGTAGGTTCACTAGTGGGTTTGATAGTAAATACAATGTGTATATTTGTGTTGTAGAGATGGAGACCTCTGGTTCCCATCACCTCCACTGTACACACCATTACCACCGCCACTGTAAACAAAATCAGCTCCACTGTAAACATTATCACCACCACCACTGTAAACAACATCACCACCACTGTAAACATCATCAGCTCCACTGTAAACATCATCACCACCACTGTAAACACCATCATCTCCACTGTAAACAACATCAGCTCCACTGTAAACATCATCACCACCACTGTAAACAAAATCAGCTCCACTATAAACATTATCACCACCACCACTGTAAACATCATCACCACCACTGTAAACATCATCAGCTCCACTGTAAACACCATCACCACCACTGTAAACGCTATCACCACCACTGTAAACATCATCAGCTCCACTGTAAACATCATCACCACCACTGTAAACACTATCACCACCACTGTAAACACCATCACCACCACTGTAAACACCATCATCACCACCACTGTAAACACCATCACCACCACTGTAAACACCATCAGCACCACTGTAAACACCATCACCACCACTGTAAACACTATCACCACCACTGTAAACACCATCACCACCAATGTAAACACCATCACCACCACTGTAAACACCATCATCACCACCACTGTAAACACCATCACCACCACTGTAAACACCATCACCACCACTGTAAACACCATCACCACCACTGTAAACACCATCAGCACCACTGTAAACACCATCACCACCAATGTAAACACCATCACCACCACTGTAAACACTATCACCACCACTGTAAACACCATCACCACCAATGTAAACACCATCAGCACCACTGTAAACACTATCACCACCACTGTAAACACCCTCAGCACCACTGTAAACACCATCAGCACCACTGTAAACACCATCACCACCAATGTAAACACCATCAGCACCACTGTAAACACTATCACCACCACTGTAAACACCATCAGCACCACTGTAAACACCATCAGCACCACTGTAAACACTATCACCACCACTGTAAACACCATCACCATCACTGTAAACACCATCAGCACCACTGTAAACACCATCAGCACCACTGTAAACACCATCAGCACCACTGTAAACACTATCACCACCACTGTAAACACCCTCAGCACCACTGTAAACACCATCAGCACCACTGTAAACACCATCACCACCAATGTAAACACCATCAGCACCACTGTAAACACTATCACCACCACTGTAAACACCATCAGCACCACTGTAAACACCATCAGCACCACTGTAAACACTATCACCACCACTGTAAACACCATCACCATCACTGTAAACACCATCAGCACCACTGTAAACACCATCAGCACCACTGTAAACACCATCAGCACCACTGTAAACACTATCACCACCACTGTAAACATCATCACCACCACTGTAAACACCATCAGCACCACTGTAAACACTATCACCACCACTGTAAACACCATCACCATCACTGTAAACACCATCAGCACCACTGTAAACACCATCAGCACCACTGTAAACACCCTCAGCACCACTGTAAACACCATCAGCACCACTGTAAACACTATCACCACCTCTATAAACACCAAACATTTCACACCAAACTGCTCTCAATCTCTCTGTTTACATCTCTAATACTGAATTATGCAGAACATTTGAAAAATCGGTGGAGTTCCCCTTTTTAATTTTTATGAAACTGAAATTGCTATGCTAATATTATTTGTAATGAAAATCTTTGAATACAGTTAAAATGCAGAACAGAAGTATTTTCTTTGGTGGTCTCAGGTTTTAGGACCCCGCTGTAAGTCTAAGGGTTAAAGGTCGGCGTTTGTTTATGCATGTGTTTGTTGTTTGGATGCTGGCGGATTAGTGAAGGCTTTACTGACTGCAGTGATTACAGATTTCTCTGACGCTCAAGCCCGTCTGACTCCATCCTCTCGACTGTGTATCTGCTGGAACTCTGCCTCTACACGTCACTTTTTAATTTATGCCTCATTTTTTCTCTGATTTAGAGGAAACGAGTCGGGAAAACATCTCACTTTCACTCCGCAGGTAATAATCACACTGACACGTTTATAATGATGTATGTTACTGTGGTCGCTTGTGTTCTAATCTCAGTTGGTTTAAAGGGGAAGTCCATAATCCATAGTACAGTTTTTGAGATGTGAGTGATTCAGAGTGGGTTTGGTGTGAAATCAGGGGTCTCCATGTCTACAACACAAATGTACATGTTTTGTTTATCAAACCCACCAGTGAACCTACACGTGAGTGTTTATATGAATATTTATGGTAAAATCTATACAATCTGAATATGATACTTTCTCTAAGGACTATTTTGCCTCACAGCGTCCTGCATGTATCCCTCCATGAATGGATATTAAATCAAATAAAATTTATAAAATTTTATAAATAAAATTTAAGGCAAAACATTTTTTTATATTCTTAAAAATGGTTCTTTGTAAGACTGACAAAGCGATAGTGGAACCCTTTTAATGCTACATAGAACCATTACAGGACTCTCTAAAGAACCACATACTAGTACTGTGTAAATGTTTTAGTCACTCGGGGACATTATTATATTTAAAAAGCTTTTTTTCTAGACAGGAAGTTTTTATTTACTCAGTAAAAACTTTATTATTAAATATTAAACAGTATTAATAGAGTAAGTATTACTTTTACATACGTCAGTGTGTTTATTTAACCCTTTCCAAGCTTCTCCTTGTGGAAACAACCCAGTATTATTTACAGTTCTCATCTAATACCTGCTTTAACTGCTCAGTACTTCATTAAGCTAAATCAAGATTACTGCTGAAGGAACTGAATATAAGAATTTACTGTATTAACTTTCTGTGAGGAAGCTTTTAGAGATGTACGTCTGGTTACATTCACCACCACTGTGAACTTTTCTGACTCTGAAACTTCTCTGAATGATCTGATACTGAGTATTTAGAGGAAATAGGCAGTAATAATACTGAATAGCGCTACTGATTAAGCTGCCTTTATCAGGATGATGAAAAGAGAGTTTTATAAAAGTACCCTTGTCTGTTTTTCCCCTGAAACAGAGACAGTGTATGTGATCGTATCTAGTCCTCTGAACAGGTTCTCTACTGTGTTTGTCTGAACTGTATGTTCTGCGGTGACTAAGAGCTCCTCAGTTTTAGGATTACACCAGATTTGTGACATAAGTGTACTAAGAGGATTCGACTGTCAGCCGTGAGATACAGAACTGTCTGGAACACTGGAACCACATTGAGCTGTTCTGGACCACAGTCCGGTTCTAGGTTCAGTTCTCTCTCCCTTTTTCTCCCCCCTCTCTCCCCCATCTCTCCCTCCCTCTCCCTTTCTCTTCCACCCTCTCCCTTTCTCTTCCACCCTCTCATTTTTTTGCCCTCTCTCCCTTTCTCTCCTTCTATCCCTTTCTCTCACTCTCTCCCTTTCTCTCCCTCTCTCCCTTTCTCTCCCTCTCTCCCTTTCTCTCCCTCTATCCCTTTCTTTCCCTCTCTCCCTTTCTCTCCCTCTATCCCTTTCTCTCCCACCCTCTCCCTTTCTCTCCCTCTATCCCTTTCTCTCACTCTCTCCCTTTCTCTCCCTCTCTCCCTTTCTCTTCCACCCTCTCATTTTTTTGCCCTCTCTCCCTTTCTCTCCCTCTCTCCCTTTCTCTCCCACCCTCTCCCTTTCTCTCCCTCTCTCCCTTTCTCTCCCTCTATCCATTTCTCTCCCTCTCTCCCTTTCTCTCCCTATATCCCTTTCTCTCCCACCCTCTCCCTTTCTCTCCCTCTCTCCCTTTCTCTTACCCTCTCTCCTTCTCTCTCTCTCTTTCTCTCCCTCACTCACCCACCCTTTCCCTTTCTCTCCCCCTCTCTCCTCCACTCCCTCTCCCTCCCTCTCTCTCCTTCCCCCACCCTCTCCCTTTCTCTTCCCCTCTCTCCTCCACTCCATCTTTCTCCCTCTCCATTTATCTCCTTCTCTCTTTCTCTCCCTCTCCATCCCTATCTCTACCTTTCTCTCCCTCACCTACCCACCCTTTCTCTTTCTCTCCCCCTCTCTCCTCCACTCCCTCTCCCTCCCTCTCCCTCTCTCTCCCACCCTCTCCCTTTATCTCCTTCTCTCTCTTTCTCTCCCTCTCTCCCTCTCTGTCCCTTTCTCTCTCTCCCTCTGTCCCTCTTTCTTTCCCTTTCTCTCCTGCTCTCTCCCTCTTTCTCTTCCTCTCTTCCTTTTTCTATGTCTCTTTTTTCTGTCTCTCCCTAACTTTCTCTCCCTTTATCTCCCTCTTTCTCTCCCTCCCTCTCCTGCTCTCTCTCTTCCTCCCACCCCAGTGTGTAGGCAGCGTGTGGTCAGTAAGCTGATCCTCTGGACAGACACAGGCGGTAACCCGGTTATGAATCTGGCTGTTTTAAGTTCCAGGTTTGTGATGTCACTGATCCTGAACAGGAACTGGAGGCTCAGTGATCCGCACCGGCGTTCCTTTAATGTTCAAACTCATCAAGACTGTTTTGCTCTCTGGTGTCTCGGTTCCTCCTGCTGTTAGGGAGGTTCTCCGTTTGAGTCTGGGTTCCTCTCAGAGGGAAGAGCTCTAATGTGGTGTAATGTTCTAAATGCTGCAGGATGACGGCTGTTAGAGGACATGACTCATCTTCAGCCAGGAAGAGCGTCCACTCTGACCTGAGGTGTAGTGGGTGGAGCTGAACTGCTGTCGACTGAATGGGTGGAGCCAAACTGCTGTAGGCTGAATGGGTGGAGTTAAACAACTGTAGGCTGAATGGGTGGAGCCAAACAGCTGTAGGCTGAATGGGTGGAGCCAAACAGCTGTAGGCTGAATAGGTGGAGCCAAACTGCTGTAGGCTGAATGGGTGGAGCCAAACAGCTGTAGGCTGAATGGGTGGAGCCAAACAGCTGTAGGCTGAATAGGTGGAGCCAAACTGCTGTAGGCTGAATGGGTGGAGTTAAACAGCTGTAGACTGAATGGGTGATTATAGGTGAAAGTTTTCAGTATTGTAACATCACAACCAAAGTGATTTCCAGACAGGCTGTTCCTTTGGCTTAGTTTCTATGTATGTATAAATATTTCCATTTTAAAAATTGATTTGAGAGCAGTCAGTACATACTGCATCCTGCATTAAACTCTAACTTATAAACACACATGGTATGGGCTCTTTAAAGCACTGTGGTCTTTGAATACAGTAGCTAATGTGCGGTGAAAGTCTTGTCGTCGTAATCAGAGCTGTAGTGTTCCAAGCCTATGCTGTCAGTTCCCAGTGTGACTTATCTGACCCTGCTGTCTTCTGTCAGGATATTACTGACCACTCTGCTCTCGTCTGACTTTCCCAGAAGGTGTTTTACACCAGCTCAGTGCTTCAGGGTCTCCGTGCTGTTGTAGACCACTGCACACATACCGTGTAGATAAACACTCATTGGGAAGAGAGGATTTAAACAGGCAGAGCACATGTTTCATTCTATCTATCTATCTATCTATCTATCTATCTATCTATCTATCTATCTATCTATCTATCTATCTATCTATCTATCTATCTATCTATTTATCTATCTATCTATCTATCTATACAAACTAACATCTCTCTATATGTAAAGAAAAGAAGGAAACTGAGCACACACACTGTATTTGAAAACTGCTGCTACACCTGCTTCAAAACTGTCCCTGATTAAAGAGCAGGTCACCTTATACATTTAGTGTGGTATTAAATTTGATTCATGTTATTTACATATGGGGTTAAAATGGGTATTTAGGGTAACAATGTATACAGTGCTATTTGAAAGTGTCAGTTTTAAAAATGCTGGTCTGCTGCTGGTTTATGCTGGTCTGGTACTGCTTTATGCTGTTCTAGAGCTGCTTTATGCTGGTCTGGTACTGCTTTATGCTGTTCTAGAGATGCTTTATGCAGATCTGGTACTGCTTAATGCTGTTCTAGAGATGCTTTATGCAGATCTGGTACTGCTTAATGCTGTTCTAGAGATGCTTTATGCAGATCTGGTACTGCTTAATACTGTTCTAGAGCTGTGTTATGCAGATCTGGTACTGCTTAATGCTGTTCTAGAGATGCTTTATGCAGATCTGGTACTGCTTAATGCTGTTCTAGAGATGCTTTATGCAGATCTGGTACTGCTTAATGCTGTTCTAGAGATGCTTTATGCTGGTCTGGTACTGCTTAATGTTGTTCTAGAGATGCTTTATGCAGATCTGGTACTGCTTAATGCTGTTCTAGAGATGCTTTATGCAGATCTGGTACTGCTTAATGCTGTTCTAGAGATGCTTTATGCAGATCTGGTACTGCTTAATGCTGTTCTAGAGATGCTAGATCTAGAGACCAGCACAACCCATCACAAACCATCACCAGACCAGCACCAGACCAGCACAAACCAGCACCAGACCAGCAGAAACCCGCTTCAGACCGGCAGTACCCATCGGCAGACCAGCACAACCCATCACAAACCATCACCAGACCAGCACAAACCATCACCAGACCAGCATAAACCAGCACCACACCAACGTAAACCAGCACCACACCAACATTACCCAGCACCAGACCAGTATAAATGAGGACCAAATCAACATAAACAAGCATAAGTCCAGCATAGACCCGCACAAACCAGCACCAGACCAGCACAAACAATTACTAGACCAGCACCAGATCAGCATAAACCATCACTAGACCAGCACCAGATCAGCATATACCATCACTAGACCAGCACCAGACCAGCAGAAAGCATTACTAGACCAACACCAGATCAGCATAAAACATCGCTAGACCAGCACCAGACCAGCATAAACCATCGCTAGACCAGTACCAGACCAGCAGAAACCATTACTAGACCAGCACCAGATCAGCATAAACCATCGCTAGACCAGCACCAGACCAGCATAAACCATCACTAGACCAGCACCAGACCAGCAGAAACCATCACTAGACCAGCACCAGACCAGCATAAACATCACTAGACCAGCACCAGACCAGCAGAAACCATCACTAGACCAGCGCCAGACCAGTATAAACCATCACTAGACCAGCACCAGACCAGCATAAACCATCACTAGACCAGCACCAGACCAGCATAAACCATCACTAGACCAGCACCAGACCAGCATAAACCATCACTAGACCAGCACCAGACCAGCAGAAACCATCACTAGACCAGCACAAATCAGCACAAAATCACAATCACAAGCACTGCGAAAACATTTGTTTAGCAAAGATTACAAAATCTGGAAAGCATTAAAAAAGAAGATACATCAACAAGATAAAGAAATAATCAACTGCACTGCTTGTTTGACTGGCTGTGAGCAAACAGTATGATCAGAGCTCAGTCTTGTCATTTTCTCTTTGGAGTTGCTGTGACTGGAGAGAGCTGGTCTAGATAAAAGTCCAGGGCTGAATTTAGTTCCCAGTCCAGCTCTGGCTGTTGTTGTCTGCTGGGGCTGCACAGTGTAAATTAAATCATGGCCTTGTTTTCTTCGTATGTAACACTGACCATGTTTTTTCATGTTGAGGAGGTCAGGGATGAGTGACAGTCACCAGGGGAGCTCGTCAGCAACGGCAGGCCATAAACATACTGCGGCTAAAACACTACATCAGCATCATCAACGTCCTGATCGACTCCACAGGCGCATAAACCTCCACCGCCCACCGCATTAACACACCATGTAGTATATACAGAGAACAGACATATAGATCCCATCCCTCCTGTCTTTCCGCGTCATAAACCGCTCTGATTTGATCGTAATGCATGACCAGAGGGCACTGTGTTTTATGACCAAGTTTAAAAGCTTTATATGTTTTATTTATGATTTTTTCTTCCACGTGAGTGGTGCAATATGGACTGTAAAGCTGAGGGTCTTGTATGACTGTCTATAATTAAAAAGTCATTACAGCATCTGCTCGAATTTCACTGACTTATCAAATTTTCAACATAATTAATTTAAGATTGGTCAGAGAGGTTTGGTGGGAAAATCCCTAGAGCAAGTCAGGACTGTTCACAGTGGTGGTGAATGGAACCAGTCTGCCTTTAAAAGCTCCTAAAAACAGAAAGTTATGTGGTTATGCATATGTTTATGTTTATGATAGTTTTGCGAAGATTTTGGACTTGGTGGTGGAGGGATACGTGCAGCACACGGTGAGGCAAAATAGTCCACAAAGACATGTTTTATATTTTTCAGATTTTATTATATGTTTATAATTTTATCATATATTTGTGTTGTAGACCTGGTGACGCCTGGTTATCACCACCACTGTAAACATCACCACCACCTCTGTAAACACCATCACCACCACCACTGTAAACACCATCACCACCACTGTAAACACCACCACCACTGTAAACACCATCACCACCACTGTAAACACCATCACCACTGTAAACACCATCACCACCACTGTAAACACCATCACTAACACTGTAAACACCATCACCACCACTATAAACACCATCACCACCACTGTAAACATCACCACCACTGTAAACACCATCACCACCACTGTAAACACCATCACCACTGTAAACACCATTACCAACACTGTGAACACCATCACCACCACTGTAAACACCATCACCACCACTGTAAACATGTTGAAAGTGGGCTATATGTTGAAAGTGGGCTATATGTTAAAAGTGGGCTATATGTTGATAGTGGGCTGTATGTTGAAAGTGGGCTATATGTTGATAGTGGGCTATATGTTGAAAGTGGGCTATATGTTGAAAGTGGGCTATATGTTGATAGTGGGCTATATGTTGAAAGTGGGCTATATGTTAAAAGTGGGCTATATGTTGATAGTGGGCTGTATGTTGAAAGTGGGCTATATGTTGAAAGTGGGCTATATATTGATAGTGGGCTATATGTTGAAAGTGGGCTGTATGTTGAAAGTGGGCTGTATGTTGAAAGTGGGCTATATGTTAAAAGTGGGCTATATGTTGATAGTGGGCTATATGTTGAAAGTGGGCTATATGTTGATAGTGGGCTGTATGTTGAAAGTGGGCTATATGTTAAAAGTGGGCTATATGTTGATAGTGGACTGTATGTTGAAAGTGGGCTATATGTTGAAAGTGGGTTATATGTTGATAGTGGGCTGTATGTTGATAGTGGGCTGTATGTTGAAAGTGGGCTATATGTTGATAGTGGGCTGTATGGGACTGATTGTTGATATTAAAAAAGGAAATCAAATACACATGCAGCAGTTCCATGCTAATTCCTCAGTCGACCTGCCCAGCAGTTCCACCTTAAATTCAGGTGCTTCCTGTGCCAGGATGTAACTCCAGTCTGATTTAAGGAGGATCAGAGAAAAGTCACTGACCGCTCTTCCCTCCTACCTGATCTTAAAACTTAAAACCTCTTTGGCTGTTTCTCGGTCATCTCTCCTTCCTGACCATGCAGCACAAAGCCATTACCGATTGGCTGGGAGAGTGTTGTGAAACTTGGCCTGAGCCACCTTGTTTATTTCCTATTTACAGATCCAGGGCTGTGTACCAACACAGGATTTTTTTGTCCAGCACACACTCAAGAGGGACAGCTAGCGGACTGTGAGGAGACATACACAGAATATGCTAAAAAACACAACAACAAACAGTGTAATGGATTAAAATCATATACTGTGGCTTTAATTGTGGGGAAATTTTGATAAATATGTGGACTTTCCCTTATATACTAAATATAATACTGTCTCTATATATATATCTGTGTGTGTGTGTGTGTGTGGACCATGCGTATGACCTCATGTCCTAACACTGTATATGTTTCCGGGGGTGGGGGGTGGGGTTGGGGGGGGTTAGTGATGTTGTGAAGCTTCACCTTTAAGCTGGACGGCCCAGCTGTGGCGCAGCGTTCGGCAAAGTGACAGAGAGTTAGAGAGGGGAGGGTGGGCGCTGCAGTGTGGGGTGAGTAAGAGAGACTGAGAGATTGAGAGAGAGAGGGAATGACAGAGAGAAACAGAGGGAGCGATGAAGTGTGTGTGTGTGAGAAAGAGAGAGAGAGAGAAAGAGAGAGAGTGAGATGATAGAAGAGGCAGCGAATGAGAGAGAAGTAGAGAGCTTGAGGGGGACAGACAGCAAGAAAGTAGAGAAAGAAAAGGAGAGCAGGAGAAAGGGAGAGAGAGATCTGCTTAGTACAGAGAGATAGATTGTTAGAATGAGAGAGTCAGCTATATATGTGAGGAGGAGAGAGGGACCTATGCAGTACAGTAAGATAGAGAGAGACAGAGAGGGATACCTGCACAGTAAAGAGAGAGAGAGTCGGTCTGATATATATGTGAGGAGGAGAGAAAGTGTTGGATGAGAGAGAGAGACCTACGCCGTAGAGAGAGAGAGAGAGAGACAGTCTGATATGTGAGGGAGAGAGAAAGTGTGGGATGAAAGAGAGAGAGAGGGAGGGAGTCTGGTATATATGTGAGGAGGAGAGAAAGTTTGAGATGAGAGAGAGAGACCTACGCCGTAGAGAGAGAGAGAGAGAGACATTCTGATATGTGAGGGAGAGAGAAAGTGTGGGATGAAAGAGAGAGAGAGGGAGGGAGTCTGGTATGTATGTGAGGAGGAGAGAAAGTTTGAGATGAGAGAGAGACCTATGCAGTAGAGAGAGAGAAAGAGAGGGAGGGAGTCTGATATATATGTGAGGAGGAGAGAAAGTGTTGGATGAGAGAGAGAGACCTACGCCGTAGAGAGAGAGAGAGAGAGAGAGACATTCTGATATGTGAGGGAGAGAGAAAGTGTGGGATGAAAGAGAGAGAGAGGGAGGGAGTCTGGTATGTATGTGAGGAGGAGAGAAAGTTTGAGATGAGAGAGAGACCTACGCAGTAGAGAGAGAGAAAGAGAGGGAGGGAGTCTGATATATATGTGAGGAGGAGAGAAAATGTGAGATGAGAGAGAGAGAAACCTGCGCAGTACACAGAGATATTTAGTGAGAGAGAGAGAGAGAGAGAGAGAGAGTCTGGTATATATGGGAGGAGGAGAGAAAGTGTTGGATGAGAGAGAGAGAAACCTGCGCAGTACAGAGAGATAGTTAGTGAGAGAGAGAGAGAGAGAGAGAGAAAGAGGGAGGGAGTCTGGTATATATGGAAGGAGGAGAGAAAGTGTGAGATGAGAGAGAGACCTACGCAGGAGAGAGAAAGAGAGAGAGACAGACTGATATGTGTGTGAGAAGGAGAGAAAGTGTTGGATGAGAGAGAGAGAGAGAGAGAGAGAGAGAGAGGGAGTCTGGTATATATGGGAGGAGGAGAGAAAGTGTTGGATGAGAGAGAGAGAGAGAGAGAGAGAGAGAGGGAGTCTGGTATATATGGGAGGAGGAGAGAAAGTGTTGGATGAGAGAGAGAGAGAGAGGGAGTCTGGTATATATGGGAGGAGGAGAGAAAGTGTTGGATGAGAGAGAGAGAGAGAGAGAGAGACCTGCGCAGTACTCAGTGCAGCTCTGTCTGGCTCTGCATTAAAACAGCATCACAGCATTTTCAGCCTTATCAGTTAGTTTGTTGTGACTAAACAGTGGAGACGCACTCAGGCTTATAGAACACAGTGAGTCATCACTAACGTGGGCACGGGGGCTTCTCACACACACACACACACACACACTCGCCGTGGCTGCAGCACGAGGGTTTAGCACGGGACCCGGCGCAGTAACAGCACTCTCTCTCTGGCGTTTGGGATGGAGTGGAAACACGTGGAAGCCGTGCAGGAGTTCACAGCTGAAGGACAATGCAGCAAAATCCACGTCCGATCCTGCAGGATAACATGGGACTCTCCGCAGGTAACACCACCACTCCGTGTGCGGGAGAGTGTGTGTGTGTGTGTGTGTGTGAGAGAGAGAGAGAGACTTTCCTGCAGGCGTTTCAGTGTAAAACATTTGCATGTTTGGTGTATATAGCGTGTACATCTGCATAGTTATAACAAGAGTCAGTGATAATAAGTGGGTGGGACTTGAGTGTGGATTAGATGAGTGATTGACAGTTCCTAAAGCTCCAGCTGGAGAGTTGTTCAGACAGTATGGGGGTTTTGTTTGGAAAATGTTTCCTTTTTGCTACTTTAGTCCTGAGTAAAGTCCTCAGTTCTTCTTCCCTTTAATATCTTTATTTTCTTTGGATCAGATTAACAGTTTAGAGGAGTTACTAATTACTTGATAGAAGATACTGAAAAATTCAGTGAGTAACAGTAGCAATTCATAAGTTACTGAATATGTCATAGTAGATCTTGAATAATTAAAATAGTTATTGACTAATTTATAGTAGATACAGAATAATTGATGTAGTTACTGAATAATTGATAGTAGATACTGAATAATTAATATTAAATACTAAATAATTATGTAGTTACTGAATAATTGATAGCAGATACTGAATAATTATGTAAATACTGAATAATTGATACAGATACTGAATAATTAATCGTAAATGCTGAATAATTATATAATTACTGAATAATTTATGGAGTTACTGAGTAATTGATAGTAGTTCATGAATAGTTGATGGTGGATACTAAATAATTGTAGTTAATGGTTAATTAAAGTATTTACTGAATAGTTTATAGTAGATACTTAATAGTTCATACTGTATACTGAATAATTTATCTTAGATACTGAATAATTCATAGCAAACTCATAGTATGAAACTTAGTGCACTCAATAATTTATAGTAGGTACTGAATAACTCATAGGAACTACATAATTCATAGTAGATACTGAGTGATACATAGTAGAAACTTAATAATTCATAGTAGTTACTGAATCATTTATAGTGGATACTGAATAATTCATAGTATGTACTAAATAGTTCATAGTACATACTGAATAACATAAATTAATAAAATAAATGGTGTGTAGCTCTGGGCTGTGGTGTGTAGCTCAGGGCTGTGGCGTGTAGCTCTGGGCTGTAGCGTGTAGCTCTGTGGTGTGTAGCTCAGGGCTGTGGCGTGTAATTCTGGGCTGTGGCGTGTAGCTCTGGGCTGTGGCGTGTAATTCTGGGCTGTGGCGTGTAGCTCTGGGATGTGGTGTGTAGCTCTGCGCTGTGGTGTGTAGCTCTGGGATGTGGTGTGTAGCTCTGCGCTGTGGTGTGTAGCTCTGGACTGTGGCGTGTAGCTCTGGGCTGTGGTGTGTAGCTCAGGGCTGTGGTGTGTAGCTCTGGACTGTGGCATGTAGCTCTGGGATGTGGCGTGTAGCTCTGGGATGTGGCGTGTAGCTCTTGGCTGTAGCGTGTAGCTCTGGGCTGTGGTGTGTAGCTCAGGGCTGTGGTGTGTAGCTCAGGGCTGTGGCAGGTAGCTCTGGGCTGTGGCGTGTAGCTCTGGGCTGTGGCGTGTAGCTCTGGGCTGTGGTGTGTAGCTCTGGGCTGTGGCGTGTAGCTCTGGGCTGTGGTGTGTAGCTCTGGGATGTGGTGTGTAGCTCTGGGTTGTGGCGTGTAGCTCTGTGCTGTGGTGTGTAGCTCTGGGCTGTGGCGTGTAGCTCTGTGATGTGGTGTGTAGCTCTGGACTGTGGCGTGTAGCTCTGGGCTGTGGCGTGTAATTCTGGGCTGTGGCGTGTAGCTCTGGGCTGTGGCGTGTAGCTCTGGGCTGTGGTGTGTAGCTCTGGGCTGTGGTGTGTAGCTCAGGGCTGTGGCGTGTAGCTCTGGGCTGTGGCGTGTAATTCTGGGCTGTGGCGTGTAGCTCTGGGCTGTGTCGTGTAGCTTTGGGCTGTGGCGTGTAGCTCTGTGATGTAGTGTGTAGCTCTGGGCTGTGGCGTTTAGCTCTGGGCTGTGGCGTGTAGCTCTGGGCTGTGGCGTGTAGCTCAGGGCTGTGGCGGGTAGCTCTGGGCTGTGGCGTGTAGCTCTGGGATGTGGTGTGTAGCTCTGGGCTGTGGTGTGTAGCTCTGGACTGTGGCGTGTAGCTCTGGGCTGTGGCGTGTAGCTCTGGGCTGTGGCGTGTAGCTCTGGGCTGTGGTGTGTAGCTCTGTGATGTGATGTGTAGCTCTGTGATGTAGTGTGTAGCTCTGGGCTGTGGCGTGTAGCTCTGGGCTGTGGCGTGTAGCTCTGGGCTGTGGTGTGTAGCTCTGCGCTGTGGTGTGTAGCTCTGGGCTGTGGCGTGTAATTCTGGGCTGTGGTGTGTAGTTCTGGGCTGTGGCGTGTAGTTCTGGGCTGTGGCGTGTAGCTCTGGGCTGTGGTGTGTAGCTCTGGACTGTGGCGTGTAGCTCTGGGCTGTGGCGTGTAGTTCTGGGCTGTGGCGTGTAATTCTGGGCTGTGGTGTGTAGTTCTGGGCTGTGGCGTGTAGCTCTGGGCTGTGGCGTGTAGCTCTGGACTGTGGCATGTAGCTCTGGACTGTGGCGTGTAGCTCTGGGCTGTGGCGTGTAGCTCTGGGCTGTGGCGTGTAGCTCTGGGCTGTGACGTGTAGCTCTGGACTGTGGCGTGTAGCTCTGGGCTGTGGCGTGTAGCTTAGGGCTGTGGCGTGTAGCACTGTGATGTAGTGTGTAGCTCTGGGCTGTGGCGTGTAGCTCTGGGCTGTGGCGTGTAGCTCTGGGCTGTGGTGTGTAGCTCTGTGATGTGATGTGTAGCTCTGTGATGTAGTGTGTAGCTCTGGGCTGTGGCGTGTAGCTCTGGGCTGTGGCGTGTAGCTCTGGGCTGTGGTGTGTAGCTCTGCGCTGTGGTGTGTAGCTCTGGGCTGTGGCGTGTAATTCTGGGCTGTGGTGTGTAGTTCTGGGCTGTGGCGTGTAGTTCTGGGCTGTGGCGTGTAGCTCTGGGCTGTGGTGTGTAGCTCTGGACTGTGGCGTGTAGCTCTGGGCTGTGGCGTGTAGCTCTGGACTGTGGCATGTAGCTCTGGACTGTGGCGTGTAGCTCTGGACTGTGGCATGTAGCTCTGGACTGTGGCGTGTAGCTCTGGGCTGTGGCGTGTAGCTCTGGACTGTGGTGTGTCGCTCTGGGCTGTGGTGTGTAGCTCTGGGCTGTGGCGTGTAATTCTGGACTGTGGCGTGTAGCTCTGGGCTGTGGCGTGTAATTCTGGACTGTGGCGTGTAGCTCTGAGATGTGTGTAGCTCTGGGCTGTGGCGTGTAGCTCTGGGCTGTGGCGTGTAATTCTGGGCTGTGGCGTGTAGCTCTGGGCTGTGGCGTGTAGCTCTGGGCTGTGGTGTGTAGCTCTGGGCTGTGGTGTGTAGCTCAGGGCTGTGGCATGTAGCTCTGGGCTGTGGCGTGTAATTCTGGGCTGTGGCGTGTAGCTCTGGGCTGTGTCGTGTAGCTTTGGGCTGTGGCGTGTAGCTCTGTGATGTAGTGTGTAGCTCAGGGCTGTGGCGGGTAGCTCTGGGCTGTGGCGTGTAGCTCTGGGCTGTGGTGTGTAGCTCTGGGCTGTGGTGTGTAGCTCAGGGCTGTGGCATGTAGCTCTGGGCTGTGGCGTGTAATTCTGGGCTGTGGCGTGTAGCTCTGGGCTGTGTCGTGTAGCTTTGGGCTGTGGCGTGTAGCTCTGTGATGTAGTGTGTAGCTCAGGGCTGTGGCGGGTAGCTCTGGGCTGTGGCGTGTAGCTCTGGGCTGTGGCGTGTAGCTCTGGGATGTGGCGTGTAGCTCTGGGATGTGGTGTGTAGCTCTGGGCTGTGGTGTGTAGCTCTGGACTGTGGCGTGTAGCTCTGGGCTGTGGCGTGTAGCTCTGGGCTGTGGCGTGTAGCTCTGGACTGTGGTGTGTAGCTCTGGGCTGTGGCGTGTAGCTCTGGGCTGTGGTGTGTAGCTCTGGACTGTGGCGTGTAGCTCTGGGCTGTGGCGTGTAGTTCTGGGCTGTGGCGTGTAATTCTGGGCTGTGGCGTGTAGTTCTGGGCTGTGGCGTGTAATTCTGGGCTGTGGTGTGTAGTTCTGGGCTGTGGCGTGTAGCTCTGGGCTGTGGCGTGTAGCTCTGGACTGTGGCATGTAGCTCTGGACTGTGGCGTGTAGCTCTGGACTGTGGCGTGTAGCTCTGGACTGTGGCATGTAGCTCTGGGCTGTGGCGTGTAGCTCTGAGATGTGTGTAGCTCTGGGCTGTGGCGTGTAGCTCTGGGCTGTGGCGTGTAATTCTGGGCTGTGGCGTGTAGCTCTGGGCTGTGGCGTGTAGCTCTGGGCTGTGGTGTGTAGCTCTGGGCTGTGGTGTGTAGCTCAGGGCTGTGGCATGTAGCTCTGGGCTGTGGCGTGTAATTCTGGGCTGTGGCGTGTAGCTCTGGGCTGTGTCGTGTAGCTTTGGGCTGTGGCGTGTAGCTCTGTGATGTAGTGTGTAGCTCAGGGCTGTGGCGGGTAGCTCTGGGCTGTGGCGTGTAGCTCTGGGCTGTGGCGTGTAGCTCTGGGATGTGGCGTGTAGCTCTGGGATGTGGTGTGTAGCTCTGGGCTGTGGTGTGTAGCTCTGGACTGTGGCGTGTAGCTCTGGGCTGTGGCGTGTAGCTCTGGGCTGTGGCGTGTAGCTCTGGGCTGTGACGTGTAGCTCTGGACTGTGGCGTGTAGCTCTGGGCTGTGGCGTGTAGCTTAGGGCTGTGGCGTGTAGCACTGTGATGTAGTGTGTAGCTCTGGGCTGTGGCGTGTAGCTCTGGGCTGTGGCGTGTAGCTCTGGGCTGTGGTGTGTAGCTCTGTGATGTGATGTGTAGCTCTGTGATGTAGTGTGTAGCTCTGGGCTGTGGCGTGTAGCTCTGGGCTGTGGCGTGTAGCTCTGGGCTGTGGCGTGTAGCTCTGCGCTGTGGTGTGTAGCTCTGGGCTGTGGCGTGTAATTCTGGGCTGTGGTGTGTAGTTCTGGGCTGTGGCGTGTAGCTCTGGGCTGTGGCGTGTAGCTCTGGGCTGTGGTGTGTAGCTCTGGACTGTGGCGTGTAGCTCTGGGCTGTGGCGTGTAGCTCTGGACTGTGGTGTGTAGCTCTGGGCTGTGGTGTGTAGCTCTGGGCTGTGGCGTGTAATTCTGGACTGTGGCGTGTATCTCTGAGATGTGTGTAGCTCTGGGCTGTGGCGTGTAGCTCTGGACTGTGGCGTGTACCTCTGGGCTGTGGCGTGTAGCTCTGGGATGTGGTGTGTAGCTCTGGGATGTGGTGTGTAGCTCTGGGCTGTGGTGGTTAGCTCTGGGCTGTGGCGTGTAGCTCTGGGCTGTGGCGTGTAGCTCTGGGATGTGGTGTGTAGCTCTGGGATGTGGTGTGTAGCTCTGGGCTGTGGCGTGTAGCTCTGGGCTGTGGCGTGTAGCTCTGGGATGTGGTGTGTAGCTCTGGGATGTGGTGTGTAGCTCTGGCATGTGGTGTGTAGCTCTGGGCTGTGGCGTGTAATTCTGGACTGTGGTGTGTAGCTCTGGGCTGTGGCGTGTAGCTCTGGACTGTGGCGTGTAGCTCTTGGCTGTGGTGTGTAGCTCTGGGCTGTGGCGTGTAATTCTGGGCTGTGGCGTGTAGCTCTTGGCTGTGGTGTGTAGCTCTGGGCTGTGGTGTGTAGCCCTGGGCTGTGGCGTGTAGCTCTGGACTGTGGCGTGTAGCTCTGTGCTGTGGCATGTAATTCTGGGCTGTGGCGTGTAGCTCTGGGCTGTGGTGTGTAGCTCTGTGCTGTGGCGTGTAATTCTGGGCTGTGGCGTGTAGCTCTGTGCTGTGGCGTGTAATTCTGGGCTGTGGCACGTAGCTTTGGGCTGTGGTGTATAGCTCTGGGCTGTGGTGTGTAGCTCTGGGATGTGGTGTGTAGCTCTGGGATGTGGTGTGTAGCTTTGGGATGTGGTGTGTAGCTCTGGGCTGTGGCGTGTAGCTCTGGGCTGTGGCGTGTAGCTCTGGGCTGTGGCGTGTAGCTCTGGGCTGTGGTGTGTAGCTCTGCGCTGTGGTGTGTAGCTCTGGGCTGTGGCGTGTAATTCTGGGCTGTGGTGTGTAGTTCTGGGCTGTGGCGTGTAGCTCTGGGCTGTGGCGTGTAGCTCTGGGCTGTGGTGTGTAGCTCTGGACTGTGGCGTGTAGCTCTGGGCTGTGGCGTGTAGCTCTGGACTGTGGTGTGTAATTCTGGACTGTGGCGTGTAGCTCTGGGCTGTGGCGTGTAGCTCTGGACTGTGGTGTGTAATTCTGGGCTGTGGTGTGTAGTTCTGGGCTGTGGCGTGTAGCTCTGGGCTGTGGCGTGTAGCTCTGGGCTGTGGTGTGTAGCTCTGGACTGTGGCGTGTAGCTCTGGGCTGTGGCGTGTAGCTCTGGACTGTGGTGTGTAGCTCTGGGCTGTGGTGTGTAGCTCTGGGCTGTGGCGTGTAATTCTGGACTGTGGCGTGTAGCTCTGAGATGTGTGTAGCTCTGGGCTGTGGCGTGTAGCTCTGGACTGTGGCGTGTACCTCTGAGCTGTGGCGTGTAGCTCTGGGATGTGGTGTGTAGCTCTGGGATGTGGTGTGTAGCTCTGGGCTGTGGTGGGTAGCTCTGGGCTGTGGCGTGTAGCTCTGTGCTGTGGCATGTAATTCTGGGCTGTGGCGTGTAGCTCTGGGCTGTGGTGTGTAGCTCTGTGCTGTGGCGTGTAATTCTGGGCTGTGGCGTGTAGCTCTGTGCTGTGGCGTGTAATTCTGGGCTGTGGCGCGTAGCTTTGGGCTGTGGTGTATAGCTCTGGGCTGTGGTGTGTAGCTCTGGGATGTGGTGTGTAGCTCTGGGATGTGGTGTGTAGCTTTGGGATGTGGTGTGTAGCTCTGGGCTGTGGCGTGTAGCTCTGGGCTGTGGCGTGTAGCTCTGGGCTGTGGCGTGTAGCTCTGGGCTGTGGCGTGTAGCTCTGGGCTGTGGTGTGTAGCTCTGCGCTGTGGTGTGTAGCTCTGGGCTGTGGCGTGTAATTCTGGGCTGTGGTGTGTAGTTCTGGGCTGTGGCGTGTAGCTCTGGGCTGTGGCGTGTAGCTCTGGGCTGTGGTGTGTAGCTCTGGACTGTGGCGTGTAGCTCTGGGCTGTGGCGTGTAGCTCTGGACTGTGGTGTGTAGCTCTGGGCTGTGGTGTGTAGCTCTGGGCTGTGGCGTGTAATTCTGGACTGTGGCGTGTAGCTCTGGGCTGTGGCGTGTAATTCTGGACTGTGGCGTGTAGCTCTGAGATGTGTGTAGCTCTGGGCTGTGGCGTGTAGCTCTGGACTGTGGCGTGTAGCTCTGGGCTGTGGCGTGTAGCTCTGGGCTGTGGTGTGTAGCTCTGGGATGTGGTGTGTAGCTCTGGGCTGTGGTGGGTAGCTCTGGGCTGTGGCGTGTAGCTCTGGGCTGTGGCGTGTAGCTCTGGGATGTGGTGTGTAGCTCTGGGATGTGGTGTGTAGCTCTGGGCTGTGGCGTGTAGCTCTGGGCTGTGGCGTGTAGCTCTGGGATGTGGTGTGTAGCTCTGGGATGTGGTGTGTAGCTCTGGGATGTGGTGTGTAGCTCTGGGCTGTGGCGTGTAATTCTGGACTGTGGTGTGTAGCTCTGGGCTGTGGCGTGTAGCTCTGGACTGTGGCGTGTAGCTCTTGGCTGTGGTGTGTAGCTCTGGGCTGTGGCGTGTAATTCTGGGCTGTGGCGTGTAGCTCTGGGTTGTGGTGTGTAGCTCTGGACTGTGGCGTGTAGCTCTGTGCTGTGGCATGTAATTCTGGACTGTGGCGTGTAGCTCTGGGCTGTGGTGTGTAGCTCTGGGCTGTGGTGTGTAGCCCTGGGCTGTGGCGTGTAGCTCTGTGATGTGGCGTGTAGCTCTGGACTGTGGCGTGTAGCTCTGTGCTGTGGCATGTAATTCTGGACTGTGGCGTGTAGCTCTGGGCTGTGGTGTGTAGCTCTGGGCTGTGGTGTGTAGCCCTGGGCTGTGGCGTGTAGCTCTGTGATGTGGCGTGTAGCTCTGGACTGTGGCGTGTAGCTCTGTGCTGTGGCATGTAATTCTGGACTGTGGCGTGTAGCTCTGAGATGTGTGTAGCTCTGGGCTGTGGCGTGTAGCTCTGGGCTGTGGCGTGTAATTCTGGGCTGTGGCGTGTAGCTCTGGGCTGTGGCGTGTAGCTCTGGGCTGTGGTGTGTAGCTCTGGGCTGTGGTGTGTAGCTCAGGGCTGTGGCATGTAGCTCTGGGCTGTGGCGTGTAATTCTGGGCTGTGGCGTGTAGCTCTGGGCTGTGTCGTGTAGCTTTGGGCTGTGGCGTGTAGCTCTGTGATGTAGTGTGTAGCTCAGGGCTGTGGCGGGTAGCTCTGGGCTGTGGCGTGTAGCTCTGGGCTGTGGTGTGTAGCTCTGGGCTGTGGTGTGTAGCTCAGGGCTGTGGCATGTAGCTCTGGGCTGTGGCGTGTAATTCTGGGCTGTGGCGTGTAGCTCTGGGCTGTGTCGTGTAGCTTTGGGCTGTGGCGTGTAGCTCTGTGATGTAGTGTGTAGCTCAGGGCTGTGGCGGGTAGCTCTGGGCTGTGGCGTGTAGCTCTGGGCTGTGGCGTGTAGCTCTGGGATGTGGCGTGTAGCTCTGGGATGTGGTGTGTAGCTCTGGGCTGTGGTGTGTAGCTCTGGACTGTGGCGTGTAGCTCTGGGCTGTGGCGTGTAGCTCTGGGCTGTGGCGTGTAGCTCTGGGCTGTGGCGTGTAGCTCTGGGCTGTGACGTGTAGCTCTGGACTGTGGTGTGTAGCTCTGGGCTGTGGCGTGTAGCTCTGGGCTGTGGTGTGTAGCTCTGGACTGTGGCGTGTAGCTCTGGGCTGTGGCGTGTAGTTCTGGGCTGTGGCGTGTAATTCTGGGCTGTGGCGTGTAGTTCTGGGCTGTGGCGTGTAATTCTGGGCTGTGGTGTGTAGTTCTGGGCTGTGGCGTGTAGCTCTGGGCTGTGGCGTGTAGCTCTGGACTGTGGCATGTAGCTCTGGACTGTGGCGTGTAGCTCTGGACTGTGGCGTGTAGCTCTGGACTGTGGCATGTAGCTCTGGGCTGTGGCGTGTAGCTCTGGGCTGTGGCGTGTAGCTCTGGACTGTGGTGTGTAGCTCTGGGCTGTGGTGTTTAGCTCTGGGCTGTGGCGTGTAATTCTGGACTGTGGCGTGTAGCTCTGGGCTGTGGCGTGTAATTCTGGACTGTGGCGTGTAGCTCTGAGATGTGTGTAGCTCTGGGCTGTGGCGTGTAGCTCTGGGCTGTGGCGTGTAATTCTGGGCTGTGGCGTGTAGCTCTGGGCTGTGGCGTGTAGCTCTGGGCTGTGGTGTGTAGCTCTGGGCTGTGGTGTGTAGCTCAGGGCTGTGGCATGTAGCTCTGGGCTGTGGCGTGTAATTCTGGGCTGTGGCGTGTAGCTCTGGGCTGTGTCGTGTAGCTTTGGGCTGTGGCGTGTAGCTCTGTGATGTAGTGTGTAGCTCAGGGCTGTGGCGGGTAGCTCTGGGCTGTGGCGTGTAGCTCTGGGCTGTGGCGTGTAGCTCTGGGATGTGGCGTGTAGCTCTGGGATGTGGTGTGTAGCTCTGGGCTGTGGTGTGTAGCTCTGGACTGTGGCGTGTAGCTCTGGGCTGTGGCGTGTAGCTCTGGGCTGTGGCGTGTAGCTCTGGGCTGTGACGTGTAGCTCTGGACTGTGGCGTGTAGCTCTGGGCTGTGGCGTGTAGCTTAGGGCTGTGGCGTGTAGCACTGTGATGTAGTGTGTAGCTCTGGGCTGTGGCGTGTAGCTCTGGGCTGTGGCGTGTAGCTCTGGGCTGTGGTGTGTAGCTCTGTGATGTGATGTGTAGCTCTGTGATGTAGTGTGTAGCTCTGGGCTGTGGCGTGTAGCTCTGGGCTGTGGCGTGTAGCTCTGGGCTGTGGCGTGTAGCTCTGCGCTGTGGTGTGTAGCTCTGGGCTGTGGCGTGTAATTCTGGGCTGTGGTGTGTAGTTCTGGGCTGTGGCGTGTAGCTCTGGGCTGTGGCGTGTAGCTCTGGGCTGTGGTGTGTAGCTCTGGACTGTGGCGTGTAGCTCTGGGCTGTGGCGTGTAGCTCTGGACTGTGGTGTGTAGCTCTGGGCTGTGGTGTGTAGCTCTGGGCTGTGGCGTGTAATTCTGGACTGTGGCGTGTAGCTCTGAGATGTGTGTAGCTCTGGGCTGTGGCGTGTAGCTCTGGACTGTGGCGTGTACCTCTGGGCTGTGGCGTGTAGCTCTGGGATGTGGTGTGTAGCTCTGGGATGTGGTGTGTAGCTCTGGGCTGTGGTGGTTAGCTCTGGGCTGTGGCGTGTAGCTCTGGGCTGTGGCGTGTAGCTCTGGGATGTGGTGTGTAGCTCTGGGATGTGGTGTGTAGCTCTGGGCTGTGGCGTGTAGCTCTGGGCTGTGGCGTGTAGCTCTGGGATGTGGTGTGTAGCTCTGGGATGTGGTGTGTAGCTCTGGCATGTGGTGTGTAGCTCTGGGCTGTGGCGTGTAATTCTGGACTGTGGTGTGTAGCTCTGGGCTGTGGCGTGTAGCTCTGGACTGTGGCGTGTAGCTCTTGGCTGTGGTGTGTAGCTCTGGGCTGTGGCGTGTAATTCTGGGCTGTGGCGTGTAGCTCTTGGCTGTGGTGTGTAGCTCTGGGCTGTGGTGTGTAGCCCTGGGCTGTGGCGTGTAGCTCTGGACTGTGGCGTGTAGCTCTGTGCTGTGGCATGTAATTCTGGGCTGTGGCGTGTAGCTCTGGGCTGTGGTGTGTAGCTCTGTGCTGTGGCGTGTAATTCTGGGCTGTGGCGTGTAGCTCTGTGCTGTGGCGTGTAATTCTGGGCTGTGGCGCGTAGCTTTGGGCTGTGGTGTATAGCTCTGGGCTGTGGTGTGTAGCTCTGGGATGTGGTGTGTAGCTCTGGGATGTGGTGTGTAGCTTTGGGATGTGGTGTGTAGCTCTGGGCTGTGGCGTGTAGCTCTGGGCTGTGGCGTGTAGCTCTGGGCTGTGGCGTGTAGCTCTGGGCTGTGGTGTGTAGCTCTGCGCTGTGGTGTGTAGCTCTGGGCTGTGGCGTGTAATTCTGGGCTGTGGTGTGTAGTTCTGGGCTGTGGCGTGTAGCTCTGGGCTGTGGCGTGTAGCTCTGGGCTGTGGTGTGTAGCTCTGGACTGTGGCGTGTAGCTCTGGGCTGTGGCGTGTAGCTCTGGACTGTGGTGTGTAATTCTGGACTGTGGCGTGTAGCTCTGGGCTGTGGCGTGTAGCTCTGGACTGTGGTGTGTAATTCTGGGCTGTGGTGTGTAGTTCTGGGCTGTGGCGTGTAGCTCTGGGCTGTGGCGTGTTGCTCTGGGCTGTGGTGTGTAGCTCTGGACTGTGGCGTGTAGCTCTGGGCTGTGGCGTGTAGCTCTGGACTGTGGTGTGTAGCTCTGGGCTGTGGTGTGTAGCTCTGGGCTGTGGCGTGTAATTCTGGACTGTGGCGTGTAGCTCTGAGATGTGTGTAGCTCTGGGCTGTGGCGTGTAGCTCTGGACTGTGGCGTGTACCTCTGAGCTGTGGCGTGTAGCTCTGGGATGTGGTGTGTAGCTCTGGGATGTGGTGTGTAGCTCTGGGCTGTGGTGGGTAGCTCTGGGCTGTGGCGTGTAGCTCTGTGCTGTGGCATGTAATTCTGGGCTGTGGCGTGTAGCTCTGGGCTGTGGTGTGTAGCTCTGTGCTGTGGCGTGTAATTCTGGGCTGTGGCGTGTAGCTCTGTGCTGTGGCGTGTAATTCTGGGCTGTGGCGCGTAGCTTTGGGCTGTGGTGTATAGCTCTGGGCTGTGGTGTGTAGCTCTGGGATGTGGTGTGTAGCTCTGGGATGTGGTGTGTAGCTTTGGGATGTGGTGTGTAGCTCTGGGCTGTGGCGTGTAGCTCTGGGCTGTGGCGTGTAGCTCTGGGCTGTGGCGTGTAGCTCTGGGCTGTGGTGTGTAGCTCTGCGCTGTGGTGTGTAGCTCTGGGCTGTGGCGTGTAATTCTGGGCTGTGGTGTGTAGTTCTGGGCTGTGGCGTGTAGCTCTGGGCTGTGGCGTGTAGCTCTGGGCTGTGGTGTGTAGCTCTGGACTGTGGCGTGTAGCTCTGGACTGTGGCGTGTAGCTTTGGGCTGTGGTGTATAGCTCTGGGCTGTGGTGTGTAGCTCTGGGATGTGGTGTGTAGCTCTGGGATGTGGTGTGTAGCTTTGGGATGTGGTGTGTAGCTCTGGGCTGTGGCGTGTAGCTCTGGGCTGTGGCGTGTAGCTCTGGGCTGTGGCGTGTAGCTCTGGGCTGTGGTGTGTAGCTCTGCGCTGTGGTGTGTAGCTCTGGGCTGTGGCGTGTAATTCTGGGCTGTGGCGTGTAATTCTGGGCTGTGGTGTGTAGTTCTGGGCTGTGGCGTGTAGCTCTGGGCTGTGGCGTGTAGCTCTGGACTGTGGCATGTAGCTCTGGACTGTGGCGTGTAGCTCTGGACTGTGGCGTGTAGCTCTGGACTGTGGCATGTAGCTCTGGGCTGTGGCATGTAATTCTGGGCTGTGGCGTGTAGCTCTGGGCTGTGGTGTGTAGCTCTGTGCTGTGGCGTGTAATTCTGGGCTGTGGCGTGTAGCTCTGTGCTGTGGCGTGTAATTCTGGGCTGTGGCGCGTAGCTTTGGGCTGTGGTGTATAGCTCTGGGCTGTGGTGTGTAGCTCTGGGATGTGGTGTGTAGCTCTGGGATGTGGTGTGTAGCTTTGGGATGTGGTGTGTAGCTCTGGGCTGTGGCGTGTAGCTCTGGGCTGTGGTGTGTAGCTCTGGACTGTGGCGTGTAGCTCTGGGCTGTGGCGTGTAGTTCTGGGCTGTGGCGTGTAATTCTGGGCTGTGGCGTGTAGTTCTGGGCTGTGGCGTGTAATTCTGGGCTGTGGTGTGTAGTTCTGGGCTGTGGCGTGTAGCTCTGGGCTGTGGCGTGTAGCTCTGGACTGTGGCATGTAGCTCTGGACTGTGGCGTGTAGCTCTGGACTGTGGCGTGTAGCTCTGGACTGTGGCATGTAGCTCTGGGCTGTGGCGTGTAGCTCTGGGCTGTGGCGTGTAGCTCTGGACTGTGGTGTGTAGCTCTGGGCTGTGGTGTTTAGCTCTGGGCTGTGGCGTGTAATTCTGGACTGTGGCGTGTAGCTCTGGGCTGTGGCGTGTAATTCTGGACTGTGGCGTGTAGCTCTGAGATGTGTGTAGCTCTGGGCTGTGGCGTGTAGCTCTGGGCTGTGGCGTGTAATTCTGGGCTGTGGCGTGTAGCTCTGGGCTGTGGCGTGTAGCTCTGGGCTGTGGTGTGTAGCTCTGGGCTGTGGTGTGTAGCTCAGGGCTGTGGCATGTAGCTCTGGGCTGTGGCGTGTAATTCTGGGCTGTGGCGTGTAGCTCTGGGCTGTGTCGTGTAGCTTTGGGCTGTGGCGTGTAGCTCTGTGATGTAGTGTGTAGCTCAGGGCTGTGGCGGGTAGCTCTGGGCTGTGGCGTGTAGCTCTGGGCTGTGGCGTGTAGCTCTGGGATGTGGCGTGTAGCTCTGGGATGTGGTGTGTAGCTCTGGGCTGTGGTGTGTAGCTCTGGACTGTGGCGTGTAGCTCTGGGCTGTGGCGTGTAGCTCTGGGCTGTGGCGTGTAGCTCTGGGCTGTGACGTGTAGCTCTGGACTGTGGCGTGTAGCTCTGGGCTGTGGCGTGTAGCTTAGGGCTGTGGCGTGTAGCACTGTGATGTAGTGTGTAGCTCTGGGCTGTGGCGTGTAGCTCTGGGCTGTGGCGTGTAGCTCTGGGCTGTGGTGTGTAGCTCTGTGATGTGATGTGTAGCTCTGTGATGTAGTGTGTAGCTCTGGGCTGTGGCGTGTAGCTCTGGGCTGTGGCGTGTAGCTCTGGGCTGTGGCGTGTAGCTCTGCGCTGTGGTGTGTAGCTCTGGGCTGTGGCGTGTAATTCTGGGCTGTGGTGTGTAGTTCTGGGCTGTGGCGTGTAGCTCTGGGCTGTGGCGTGTAGCTCTGGGCTGTGGTGTGTAGCTCTGGACTGTGGCGTGTAGCTCTGGGCTGTGGCGTGTAGCTCTGGACTGTGGTGTGTAGCTCTGGGCTGTGGTGTGTAGCTCTGGGCTGTGGCGTGTAATTCTGGACTGTGGCGTGTAGCTCTGAGATGTGTGTAGCTCTGGGCTGTGGCGTGTAGCTCTGGACTGTGGCGTGTACCTCTGGGCTGTGGCGTGTAGCTCTGGGATGTGGTGTGTAGCTCTGGGATGTGGTGTGTAGCTCTGGGCTGTGGTGGTTAGCTCTGGGCTGTGGCGTGTAGCTCTGGGCTGTGGCGTGTAGCTCTGGGATGTGGTGTGTAGCTCTGGGATGTGGTGTGTAGCTCTGGGCTGTGGCGTGTAGCTCTGGGCTGTGGCGTGTAGCTCTGGGATGTGGTGTGTAGCTCTGGGATGTGGTGTGTAGCTCTGGCATGTGGTGTGTAGCTCTGGGCTGTGGCGTGTAATTCTGGACTGTGGTGTGTAGCTCTGGGCTGTGGCGTGTAGCTCTGGACTGTGGCGTGTAGCTCTTGGCTGTGGTGTGTAGCTCTGGGCTGTGGCGTGTAATTCTGGGCTGTGGCGTGTAGCTCTTGGCTGTGGTGTGTAGCTCTGGGCTGTGGTGTGTAGCCCTGGGCTGTGGCGTGTAGCTCTGGACTGTGGCGTGTAGCTCTGTGCTGTGGCATGTAATTCTGGGCTGTGGCGTGTAGCTCTGGGCTGTGGTGTGTAGCTCTGTGCTGTGGCGTGTAATTCTGGGCTGTGGCGTGTAGCTCTGTGCTGTGGCGTGTAATTCTGGGCTGTGGCGCGTAGCTTTGGGCTGTGGTGTATAGCTCTGGGCTGTGGTGTGTAGCTCTGGGATGTGGTGTGTAGCTCTGGGATGTGGTGTGTAGCTTTGGGATGTGGTGTGTAGCTCTGGGCTGTGGCGTGTAGCTCTGGGCTGTGGCGTGTAGCTCTGGGCTGTGGCGTGTAGCTCTGGGCTGTGGTGTGTAGCTCTGCGCTGTGGTGTGTAGCTCTGGGCTGTGGCGTGTAATTCTGGGCTGTGGTGTGTAGTTCTGGGCTGTGGCGTGTAGCTCTGGGCTGTGGCGTGTAGCTCTGGGCTGTGGTGTGTAGCTCTGGACTGTGGCGTGTAGCTCTGGGCTGTGGCGTGTAGCTCTGGACTGTGGTGTGTAATTCTGGACTGTGGCGTGTAGCTCTGGGCTGTGGCGTGTAGCTCTGGACTGTGGTGTGTAATTCTGGGCTGTGGTGTGTAGTTCTGGGCTGTGGCGTGTAGCTCTGGGCTGTGGCGTGTTGCTCTGGGCTGTGGTGTGTAGCTCTGGACTGTGGCGTGTAGCTCTGGGCTGTGGCGTGTAGCTCTGGACTGTGGTGTGTAGCTCTGGGCTGTGGTGTGTAGCTCTGGGCTGTGGCGTGTAATTCTGGACTGTGGCGTGTAGCTCTGAGATGTGTGTAGCTCTGGGCTGTGGCGTGTAGCTCTGGACTGTGGCGTGTACCTCTGAGCTGTGGCGTGTAGCTCTGGGATGTGGTGTGTAGCTCTGGGATGTGGTGTGTAGCTCTGGGCTGTGGTGGGTAGCTCTGGGCTGTGGCGTGTAGCTCTGTGCTGTGGCATGTAATTCTGGGCTGTGGCGTGTAGCTCTGGGCTGTGGTGTGTAGCTCTGTGCTGTGGCGTGTAATTCTGGGCTGTGGCGTGTAGCTCTGTGCTGTGGCGTGTAATTCTGGGCTGTGGCGCGTAGCTTTGGGCTGTGGTGTATAGCTCTGGGCTGTGGTGTGTAGCTCTGGGATGTGGTGTGTAGCTCTGGGATGTGGTGTGTAGCTTTGGGATGTGGTGTGTAGCTCTGGGCTGTGGCGTGTAGCTCTGGGCTGTGGCGTGTAGCTCTGGGCTGTGGCGTGTAGCTCTGGGCTGTGGTGTGTAGCTCTGCGCTGTGGTGTGTAGCTCTGGGCTGTGGCGTGTAATTCTGGGCTGTGGTGTGTAGTTCTGGGCTGTGGCGTGTAGCTCTGGGCTGTGGCGTGTAGCTCTGGGCTGTGGTGTGTAGCTCTGGACTGTGGCGTGTAGCTCTGGGCTGTGGCGTGTAGCTCTGGACTGTGGTGTGTAGCTCTGGGCTGTGGTGTGTAGCTCTGGGCTGTGGCGTGTAATTCTGGACTGTGGCGTGTAGCTCTGGGCTGTGGCGTGTAATTCTGGACTGTGGCGTGTAGCTCTGAGATGTGTGTAGCTCTGGGCTGTGGCGTGTAGCTCTGGACTGTGGCGTGTAGCTCTGGGCTGTGGCGTGTAGCTCTGGGCTGTGGTGTGTAGCTCTGGGATGTGGTGTGTAGCTCTGGGCTGTGGTGGGTAGCTCTGGGCTGTGGCGTGTAGCTCTGGGCTGTGGCGTGTAGCTCTGGGATGTGGTGTGTAGCTCTGGGATGTGGTGTGTAGCTCTGGGCTGTGGCGTGTAGCTCTGGGCTGTGGCGTGTAGCTCTGGGATGTGGTGTGTAGCTCTGGGATGTGGTGTGTAGCTCTGGGATGTGGTGTGTAGCTCTGGGCTGTGGCGTGTAATTCTGGACTGTGGTGTGTAGCTCTGGGCTGTGGCGTGTAGCTCTGGACTGTGGCGTGTAGCTCTTGGCTGTGGTGTGTAGCTCTGGGCTGTGGCGTGTAATTCTGGGCTGTGGCGTGTAGCTCTGGGTTGTGGTGTGTAGCTCTGGACTGTGGCGTGTAGCTCTGTGCTGTGGCATGTAATTCTGGACTGTGGCGTGTAGCTCTGGGCTGTGGTGTGTAGCTCTGGGCTGTGGTGTGTAGCCCTGGGCTGTGGCGTGTAGCTCTGTGATGTGGCGTGTAGCTCTGGACTGTGGCGTGTAGCTCTGTGCTGTGGCATGTAATTCTGGGCTGTGGCGTGTAGCTCTGGGCTGTGGTGTGTAGCTCTGTGCTGTGGCGTGTAATTCTGGGCTGTGGCGTGTAGCTCTGTGCTGTGGCGTGTAATTCTGGGCTGTGGCGCGTAGCTTTGGGCTGTGGTGTATAGCTCTGGGCTGTGGTGTGTAGCTCTGGGATGTGGTGTGTAGCTCTGGGATGTGGTGTGTAGCTTTGGGATGTGGTGTGTAGCTTTGGGATGTGGCGTGTAGCTTTGGGATGTGGTGTATAGCTCTGGGCTGTGGTGTGTAGCTCTGGGATGTGGTGTGTAGCTCTGGGATGTGGTGTGTAGCTCTGGGATGTGGTGTGTAGCTTTGGGATGTGGTGTGTAGCTTTGGGATGTGGCGTGTAGCTTTGGGATGTGGTGTATAGCTCTGGGCTGTGGTGTGTAGCTCTGGGATGTGGTGTGTAGCTCTGGGATGTGGTGTGTAGCTTTGGGATGTGGTGTGTAGCTTTGGGCTGTGGTATATAGCTCTGGGCTGTGGTGTGTAGCTCTGGGCTGTGGCGTGTAGCTCTGGACTGTGGTGTGTAGCTCTGGGCTGTGGTGTGTAGCTCTGGGCTGTGGCGTGTAATTCTGGACTGTGGCGTGTAGCTCTGGGCTGTGGCGTGTAATTCTGGACTGTGGCGTGTAGCTCTGAGATGTGTGTAGCTCTGGGCTGTGGCGTGTAGCTCTGGACTGTGGCGTGTAGCTCTGGGCTGTGGCGTGTAGCTCTGGGCTGTGGTGTGTAGCTCTGGGATGTGGTGTGTAGCTCTGGGCTGTGGTGGGTAGCTCTGGGCTGTGGCGTGTAGCTCTGGGCTGTGGCGTGTAGCTCTGGGATGTGGTGTGTAGCTCTGGGATGTGGTGTGTAGCTCTGGGCTGTGGCGTGTAGCTCTGGGCTGTGGTGTGTAGCTCTGGGCTGTGGCGTGTAGCTCTGGGCTGTGGCGTGTAGCTCTGGGATGTGGTGTGTAGCTCTGGGATGTGGTGTGTAGCTCTGGGATGTGGTGTGTAGCTCTGGGCTGTGGCGTGTAATTCTGGACTGTGGTGTGTAGCTCTGGGCTGTGGCGTGTAGCTCTGGACTGTGGCGTGTAGCTCTTGGCTGTGGTGTGTAGCTCTGGGCTGTGGCGTGTAATTCTGGGCTGTGGCGTGTAGCTCTGGGTTGTGGTGTGTAGCTCTGGACTGTGGCGTGTAGCTCTGTGCTGTGGCATGTAATTCTGGACTGTGGCGTGTAGCTCTGGGCTGTGGTGTGTAGCTCTGGGCTGTGGTGTGTAGCCCTGGGCTGTGGCGTGTAGCTCTGTGATGTGGCGTGTAGCTCTGGACTGTGGCGTGTAGCTCTGTGCTGTGGCATGTAATTCTGGGCTGTGGCGTGTAGCTCTGGGCTGTGGTGTGTAGCTCTGTGCTGTGGCGTGTAATTCTGGGCTGTGGCGTGTAGCTCTGTGCTGTGGCGTGTAATTCTGGGCTGTGGCGCGTAGCTTTGGGCTGTGGTGTATAGCTCTGGGCTGTGGTGTGTAGCTCTGGGATGTGGTGTGTAGCTCTGGGATGTGGTGTGTAGCTTTGGGATGTGGTGTGTAGCTTTGGGATGTGGCGTGTAGCTTTGGGATGTGGTGTATAGCTCTGGGCTGTGGTGTGTAGCTCTGGGATGTGGTGTGTAGCTCTGGGATGTGGTGTGTAGCTCTGGGATGTGGTGTGTAGCTTTGGGATGTGGTGTGTAGCTTTGGGATGTGGCGTGTAGCTTTGGGATGTGGTGTATAGCTCTGGGCTGTGGTGTGTAGCTCTGGGATGTGGTGTGTAGCTCTGGGATGTGGTGTGTAGCTTTGGGATGTGGTGTGTAGCTTTGGGCTGTGGTATATAGCTCTGGGCTGTGGTGTGTAGCTCTGGGCTGTGGCGTGTAGCTCTGGGCTGTGGTGTGTAGCTCTGGGATGTGATGGTAAGTGGTGCACAGGCTTCAGTCTTCTGGTTAAACCCAGGATGAGAGAGTTTTACACAGATATTAATGAAAATGTGATTTTTATCAGAAGCGCTGACGCAGTGGTGCTGGAGAGAAAACTAAAGCCTGAGGCAGAGGAGCAGATAGACCACATCATTACATCATTACTCAGAGATAGAGAGAGAGACAGAGACAGAAAGAGAGACAGAAATAGAGACAAATAGAGAGAGCGAGGGAGATGGAGACTGAGAGAGAGTGAGAGAAGGAGAAAGAGAGAGAGAGAGGGGAGGAGGCAGAGAGAAAGAGAGAGAGTGAGAGGATGACAGAGAGAGAGAGAATGAAAGAGAGAGTGAGAGAAGGAGAAAGAGAGAGGGGGAGGAGGCAGAGAGAAAGAGAGAGAGTGAGAGGGTGACAGAGAAAGAGAGAGAGAGAGAAAGAAAGAGAGAAAGAGAGAGAGAGAGAGGCAGAGAGAAAGAGAGAGAGAGAGAGAGATGATGCACATAGGTTCCACTTGTTTTCTCAGTGCAGTGATTTCAAGATCTGTGTTTTGTGTTTATATAAACTACTGAAACCTTTTTAACCCTTTAATATCTACACAAACAGGAGACGGGCACTATCGCTGTAGTTTCCCAGATGGGGTTGCTAAGGTATTGCTACCCTGTTGCAGTGGTGTCCCAGGTGGTTGCTAGTTTGTGAGTCTATATGTAATGTCTATGAGAAGCAATGAGACTAACAAGTGTAAAACTGAGTGGGCGGAGCTTCGGTGGGGCTTCAGTGTCTGAAGCACAAGCAGACCAAAGTGATGGATGGTTGTGGTTCCTGTAGCTGCTGCTCTGTTATCAGGTCCACTCTCGGACAGCGGGAATTGACCGGTCAGCTGCTGCTCAATGAGGGGAAAAGGAAACCTTTTCACTGACTGAGTGAAAAGCCTGAGAACTCTACGAGTGAAACATTTCCGTTCTGCTGCCTCAGTCGTGAGGAAAAGCTTAATTACTTCTCCGACACTTCGTTTCCGACTTAGAAGGTTACAAACATTCTTCATTACAGGAAACTAATTTATAACACTGAACAGCTGAAAGACTATCAACTCCTAAACTCTGCCTGCTGACTAATACATAGTAGATACTTCATTCATAGTAGATACTGAATAATTCATAGTGAATTCTAATTATAGCAGATACTTGATACATAGTGGATACTGAATAATTCATAGTAGATACTAATTATAGCAGATACTTGATACGTAGTAGATACTGAATAATTCATAATGGATACTAATTTACGCAGATAATTGATACATAGTGGATACTGAATAATTCATAGTAGATACTAATTATAGCAGATACTTGATACATAGTAGATACTGAATAATTCATAGTAGATACTAATTATAGCAGATACTTGATACATAGTAGATACTGAATAATTCATAATGGATACTAATTTAAGCAGATAATTGATACATAGTGGATACTGAATAATTCATAGTAGATACTAATTATAGCAGATACTTGATACATAGTAGATACTGAATAATTCATAGTAGATACTAATTAAAGCAGATAATTGATACATAGTGGATACTGAATAATTCATAGTAGATACTAATTAAAGCAGATACTTGATACATAGTAGATACTGAATAATTCATAGTAGATACTAATTATAGCAGATACTTGATACGTAGTAGATACTGAATAATTCATAATGGATACTAATTTACGCAGATAATTGATACATAGTGGATACTGAATAATTCATAGTAGATACTAATTATAGCAGATACTTGATACATAGTAGATACTGAATAATTCATAGTAGATACTAATTATAGCAGATACTTGATACATAGTAGATACTGAATAATTCATAATGGATACTAATTTAAGCAGATAATTGATACATAGTGGATACTGAATAATTCATAGTAGATACTAATTATAGCAGATACTTGATACATAGTAGATACTGAATAATTCATAGTAGATACTAATTAAAGCAGATAATTGATACATAGTGGATACTGAATAATTCATAGTAGATACTAATTAAAGCAGATACTTGATACATAGTAGATACTGAATAATTCATAGTAGATACTAAGTAAAGCAGATACTTGATACATAGTAGATACTGAATAATTCATAGTAGATACTAATTAAAGCAGATTATTGATACATTGTAGATACTGAATAATTCATAGTAGATACTAATTAAAGCAGATACTTGATACATAGTAGATACTGAATAATTCATAGTGGATACTAATTAAAGCAGATTATTGATACATTGTAGATACTGAATAATTCATAGTGGATGCTAAATAATTTATGGTAAAAACTAAATAATTCATAGTAGATACTGAATAATTTATAGTAGATACTAAATATTGTAGGGTAAATACTAAATCATTCATGGTAAATACTAAATAATTAATAGTGGATACTTAATAGTTCATAGTGGATACTAAATCATTTATAGTATTTACTAAAACATAATAACACAATAAATTACATATTTAATTCTATAATAAATAATGTTCATCTGCCAACTAATACCTGCATGACATAGACTGAAATAATTTCTATGAGCTCCATGTCTAAAACAGTTCATATAGATCTACGTCAGGCTGTTGCTGGTGACGTTTACAGGTTAACGATCTGTTCATTGATGTGTGGAAATGAGTTTGGTCAGAGTCAGTCGTGGTGTTGGATTATGGAGACGGGTCTGTGTTAATAATTTAAATGTGTTCGAGATCAACAATATCCACACAGCAAACGTGAGGAGAGCCGGCATGAGCTCAGCACCTTGAGAGAAGCTGACCGTGTGACTCAGACTGAACTCGTCATCTAGGAAACAAGACGAGGGCCGACGGTCTGTCCGTCCTTCAGTTACTATAAACTCTGAAAGTGCTCCGTGATGCAGGACACTCATCAGGAACTTTGTGAATGATGGTATAAATGGCGTAATGCACGTGTGTGTGTGTGTGTAAGTGAATGTACACAATAGCAGGACGTGGCAGGACCACCGCCTTCCTGGTCCCACTAATTCCAGGCATTTCCTCACTATTCTACAGACTGCAGCCGCACGATATGGACAAAATACCACACTGAGGCTGTAACGACTACACAGCTAAACAAACAAACAAACAAATAAACAAACCATCTTTCATGGTAAAACACCAGCACATGAAATCTTTGGACCGTGACAATATATGCATACACACATACATACATGTGTGTGTGTGTGTATATATATATATATATATATATATATATATATATATATATATATATATATATATATATATGTTATATTTATGTTATTATGTGTAATTAATTAAATCTGCCCTGATTAGCTGTCAGTTTGCTTGATTTTCAGTCCTACAAATGTCATGAAATGTTGTGATTTTTTTAAGTATAAGTTATAAATATAGGTAGTAATTAGAGATCTATCATCTAGATGCTCAATAAAAAAATACAAATAAAAGTTTAAAATTTGCATATTTAAACCATATTTAAATTAGGCCTGAATTACTGTGATTAGCTGAGTGTATTCGTTACAGGTGGGCGTGGGAGGAGGGGGAGGTGATTGGTTGCTGGTTAAAATTATTTGACCGTCCCCGCTGGTTAGATCCCTACCCACTGGTTTTACACTGCCCACTGGTTTGACCTTACCCACTGGTTTGACCCCTACCCACTGGTTTGACCTTACCCACTGGTTTGACCCCTACCCACTGGTTTGACCTTACCCACTTGTTCGACCCCTACCCACTGGTTTGACCCCTACCCACTGGTTTGACCCCTACCCACTGGTTTGACACTGCTCACTGGTTTGACCTTACCCACTGGTCTGACCCCTACCCACTGGTTTGACCCCTACCCACTGGTTTGACACTGCCCACTGGTTTAACACTGCCCACTGGTTTGACCTTACCCACTTGTTCAACCCCTACCCACTGGTCTGACCCGTACCCACTGGTTTGACCCCTACCCACTGGTTTGACATAGCCCACTGGTTTGACCTTACCCACTGGTCTGACCCCTACCCACTGGTTTGACCCCTACTCACTGGTTTAACACTGCCCACTGGTTTAACACTGCCCACTGGTTTGACCCCTACCCACTGGTTTGACACTGCCCACTGGTTTGACACTGCCCACTGGTTTAACACTGCCCACTGGTTTGACCCCTACCCACTGGTTTATCCCTGCCCTCTGGTTTGACCCTGCCCTCTATTTTGACCCTGCCCACTGGTTTGACCCTGCCCTCTGGAACAGATTTACGTGGTTTTCTCAAAACACTGTATGTTTATTCACTCCTCATCTGAAACGCTCTGCTAAAGCTCCTGTGTCTTTAAGCCCCGCCCACTGATGCTCTCAGTGTGCTCTGATTGGTCAGTTCATCCCCTCTGTTTTGACTGCTGTGGGTTCTGCTGCATCAGTTTGAGACAGAGTCTGATCCTGAAAGTCAGGTAGAACAAGATCCACCTTCAAAAGCCAAACTGGAGCTGCGTGTAATCGTAACCACACTAGACAGACTTGCCTCGTGATTCAGCCCTTTAGTCTGAAGAGCTGCTGTATTTTCTATTTCGTCTGTCGCCCTGAAGCCACTCAGCTGTTTGCGCTCACACACTGTACACTGCAGTCAGGCAGCCGCGTGAACATGGACATGACAGATGAAATGAATATAAATATCATAATGACTAGTTATGATTAGTTCTGTCTCCAGCTCAGAGTAAAGGCTGATTTAATGGCAGAATCTTGGTGTTTTATTTCTGATATATCATTACATTCCCACCATTCACTCTTATTTATATCCAGCACTGCTGAGCACATTTGATCCTGATAGACTCTTTAAGGCTTGAGTTGTGTGATTGACTGATTCTCTTTATATTGTTTATTGTCTCAGTCTCTCACACTGTGAATGGTCTTCATGTGCAGGTGGGGAATCCTCGCGTGGAGCTGACACTGTCCGAGCTGCAGGAGATGGCTGTTCGGCAACAACAGCAGATCGAAGCTCAGCAACAGATGCTGGTGGCCAAGGTAAGACGCCCTGCACACTCTACCTGTCCACTACACTTCACACACCTTCACTTTCCTACAGTCTTGCATCTGAAACTGCTCTTTGTAGGTTTAACTGAAGTGAGTAAACTGCTGTAGACTGAAAGAGTGAGGATAATGTGCTGCCGGCTGAATGGGTGGAGCTAAACTGATGTAGGCTGAATAGGTGGGGCTAAGGTGCTGTAGGCTGAATAGGTGGAGCTAAACTGCTGTGGCCTAAATGGGCGGAGCTAAACTGCTGTAGGCTGAATAGGTGGAGCTAAACTGATGTAGGCTGAATAGGTGGGGCTAAAGTGCTATAGGCTGAATAGGTGGAGCTAAACTGATGTAGGCTGAATAGGTGGGGCTAAACTGCTGTAGGCTGAACAGGTGGGGCTAAACTGCTGTAGGCTGAATGGGTGAAGTTTAACTGCTGTAGACTGAATGGGTGGAGCTGAACTGCTATAGGCTGGTCTTATGTAAATGTGTTTATAGTTGTGACATCACAACCACAATCAAATAAAAGCTTTGTAGCTTAGTTTGGACACAAATCAACTGTAATCCTGAAAATTCCTGTCTAATGAGCTGGCCCTGGTCATGTCGAGATCCTGTTGATCTATTGATCCCTGTGGGAATGACGGTCTGTGCGCGTGTAAGAACTGCGATTACCTCAGACGGACATGCACACATGGTCATCTGAAGATACACACCCACCGACATGTGATCTCTGGGTCAAAACACTGTCTCAGCTGTCTGATTGATGGCACTGGCTGTCCTCCAGTGAGCCGTGTCAGGAGTTGTAAGGAGGATTCTGTTTGTAAAGAGAGTCAGCAAGTCAAAGCCACATGCATTTATATCACACACTTAAAATATAAACAATAAAATTCATTTAAAGAGCTTAACAGACAGATATAAAATCTTTAAACGTATGGTAATACAAACAGATCAAATAAAACTATAAAGAAAAATAAACACACATCGTAAAAAAGAACGCTGAGTTCAAATCCTGGACTAGACCCGACTGAGAGTCTACCCTAAAGAGAGAGAGGAACACATAATTACAGGAAAACATAATTACACAAAATATAATACCAGACATGATAAATTATTTTATATTATATAGAATATCTTATAGATGCAATTACAAGTTTTATGAATATAGGACTAGTAGGATGAATTACTGAATTATATTTTAGCCAAAAAATATGAATATATTATATTTATAATTGAATATTAATGTAGTTTCTTATAATTGATTCCAACAATAGTTACTAAAAAATTCAAAAACGTTACCTAACAATCCATACTACTTCATGCATAATTTATGCATACTGAATAATTCATAGTGAATAATACATTTTTCATAGTTACTGAATAATTCATAGTGGACACAAATTCATACTAGTTACTGAACAATTCATAGTAATTACTAAATAATCTATAGTAGATACAGAATAAGTCATACCAGATGCCAAATATTCATACTAAATGCTAAATATTCACACTAGATACTGAATAATTCATTATAGATTCTAAATAATTCATTATAAATACTGAATAATTTGTAGTATATACTGACTAATCCATATTAGATACTACATATTCATACTAGATACTAAATAAGTCTTACTAGATACTAAATATTCATACTAGATACTGAATAATTCTTACTAGATACTTAATATTCATACTAGGTACTAAATAATTCATTATAGATTCTAAATAATTCATTATGAATACTGAATAATTTGTAGTATATACTGACTAATCCATATTAGATACAACATATTCATACTAGATACTAAATAAGTCTTACTAGATACTAAATATTCATACTAGATACTGAATAATTCTTACTAGATACTTAATATTCATACTAGGTACTAAATAATTCATACTAGATACTAAATAATTCTTACTAGATACTAAATATTCATACTAGATACTGAATAATTCTTACTAGATACTTAATATTCATACTAGGTACTGAATAATTCTTACTAGATACTAAATATTCATACTAGATACTAAATAATTCTTACTAGATACTTAATATTCATACTAGGTACTGAATAATTTATACTAGATGCTAAATATTCGTACTAAATACTGAATAATTGACAGTAAATACTGAATAATTTATACTAAATACTGAATAATTTATACTAGATGCTAAGTATTCGTAGTAGACACTGAATAATTTGTGTTATGTGTGTTTAGATGAATGTTGGTCTGCAGGTTAAGGATGTAATTAAAAGTCTGAGTAAATGAGGGTCTGAACTGTGATGTGGTGGTCTGTGCTTGGTGGTCTCCGCTCCGCTGTGCTGACGCATTATTGTGAGGCGGTTCTGTTGTCACGGCTGGTCAGTGTGTGGTAGCTGACCGCTGTAGATGTGGGGCTTAGGCCAGTGCGTGACAGAGCAGTGCGTGTTGTCAGGGACACGGTGCTCTAGCGCTTGAATAACAACAGGACACAGGAAATGAGGTCAGCGTGGAGCTGCAGCTGGCAGGAAGCGGGTGGGATGGCTGTGTGAGTGAATGAAGAGCTCTGCTGAGGTTTAGCGGGACGAGAGAGGACAGTGCAAGACGGCTGGACGGTGTTCCCGAGAAATCGGCGGCGACTGACGGCCAGTTTTTACAATTTAGCACGTTTACGGATTAAATCAGCGCAAAATCTCATCGCTGTGCGTATCAGAAGGTAAATGCATGTAATTATATGCAGGAAATCTGTTGATATTTATAGTTATTGTGATGAATTAAACCTCAGTAAGAACTGAGTACTGTAGTACCTGCAGTCTGTTCAGTGTAATGTCACTTAATACTAAATATATGCACTGATGATGCATCGCGTCTGTCAAACCTAATAAATTATAAATATGTATTGTAGATATAAATATTAGTTCCATAGTTCTGTGGTATATTTTGACCACATCACCCCTTACCTGCAGTGTGCACATACATACATACATACATACACTACTCTACTGTTAAAAGTCTTTATCTGATCAATAAGTGTATGTTCACCAGTAAGAACACCAGATATGATTAGAACAGATGTAAATAATCATACATACAATACAAAGTAACATGAATATCTTATTGTGAAAGAAGTAGATCATATCTTGAGCTCCAGTTTGAAGAATAAAGTGTAGTTCCAGATGTCTCCTGGACGCCCCAGACATTGTATGAGTGTATTCAGTTCCTTCAGCAGCAATCTTGACTTACTCTATTAATGCTGTTTAATATTTAAATAATAACGTGTTTACTGAGTAAATAAAAAACTTCCTGCCTGGAAACAAATAGCTTTTTATATATAATAATGTTCTCAAGTAACTAAAACCTGCACAGTAGTGTATATGAACACAGTTATTACTAAAAATAGTATACAAAATATATTCCATATACAGTACTGTGCAAGAGCCTGAGGAAAACTGTTTATCAGATCATTAAATGCTGTACTGGTACAAATAAACATAAACGCTGTGAAGAGGATGTGTTGTTTACTGGAATGTTATTGATATGTAGGTTAGAAGAGCACAGCTTGCTCTCCGGCTGAGGTTCTGGATGGTCACTGTAACTGAGAGATCTGGAACCAGTTAAAGAAATTGTGTTATTTTAACAAATACATGTTGACTGTCCTGATAAATATCTGTGCTTGAGTTCTCAGGGGGTCTAAGACCCCCACTGTGTTTTATAGTAGTGTATTATTAATAACCCTGTGTTGTGTATTAGTAGGTGTGTTTCTGACCGGGCTGTAAAGATGTATATGTTTTGTTTTCTGGATGTTGGAATGATGGATGTTGGAGGTTGGGTGCAGCGCTGTGTTGTCAGGGAGATGTTGAGGGTTTATGTGGTTGTCGGCGCTGCAGTTTCTGGTCGTTGCTCCGACGCTGGAACGCTGGATTGTGTCGAGTCGACACTCAGCGTGTTTCAGGCTGAGCTTTGTTTTTGTTCATTGTAGAGAAAAACCTGACTGTGCTGATCAGCACATATACTCTCTCTCTTTCCACTCTCTCTCTCTCTCTCTCTTTCTACTCTCTCTCTCTTTCTCTCTCTTACTACTCTTTCTCTCTCTTACTACTCTCTCTCTCTACTCTCTCTCTCTTTCTACTCTCTCTCTTTCTACTCTCTCTCTCTTTCCACTCTCTCTCTCTCTCTCTTTTTCTACTCTCTCTCTCTTTCTACTCTCTCTCTCTTTCTACTCTCTCTCTCTCTTTCTACTCTCTCTCTCTCTCTTACTACTCTCTCTCTCTCTACTCTCTCTCTTTCTACTCTCTCTCTCTACTCTCTCTTTCTATCTTTCTACTCTCTCTCTCTGTCTTTCTACTCTCTCTGTCTTTCTACTCTCTCTCGCTCTTTCTCTCTCTTTCTACTCTCTCTCTCTCTTTCTACTCTCTCTCTCTCTGTTTTTCTACTCTCTCTCTTTTTCTACTCTCTCTCTCTCTTTCTACTCTCTCTCTCTCTCTTACTACTCTCTCTACTCTCTCTCTTTCTACTCTCTCTCTCTACTCTCTCCTTTCTATCTTTCTACTCTCTCTCTCTCTTTCTACTCTCTCTCTGTCTTTCTACTCTCTCTCTCTCTTTCTACTCTCTCTCTGTCTTTCTACTCTCTCTCTCTGTCTTTCTACTCTCTCTCTCTGTCTTTCTACTCTCTCTCGCTCTCTCTCTCTCTTTCTACTCTCTCTCTCTCTCTCTCTCTTTCTACTCTCTCTTTCTCTCTCTTTCTACTCTCTCTCTCTCTCTCTCTTTCTACTCTCTCTCTCTTTCTCTCTCTCTTTCTACTCTCTCTCTCTCTCTCTTACTACTCTCTCTTTACTCTCTATGCTCTTTCTCTACTTTCTCTACTCTCTAATCTCCCTACTCTCTCTTTCTACTCTCTCTCTCTCTTTCTATTCACTCCCTCTCACTACTCTTTCTACTCTCTCTCTCTTTCTTCTCTCTCTCTCTTTCTATTCACTCTCTCTCTCACTACTCTCTCTCTCTACTCTCTCTTTCTCTCTTTCTACTCTCTCTCGCTCTCTCTCTTTCTACTCTCTCTCTCTTTCTACTCTCTATGCTCTTTCTCTACTCTTTCTCTACTCTCTAATCTCCCTACTTTGTCTTTCTACTCTCTCTCTCTCTCTCTCTTTCTTTCTCTCTTTCTGCTCTCTCTACACACTCTCTTTCACTCTCTCTATCTACTCTCTCTCTACACACTCTCATGCTCTTTCTACTCTCTCTCTACGCTCTTTCTCTACTCTTTTTCTCTCTTTCTACTCTCTACTCTCCCTCCTCTCTCTCTCCCCCCTCTCTCTCTATGCTCTCTCTCTACTCTCTCTACTCTATTCTCCCTACTATCTCTCTCTATGCTCTCTCTCTACTCTCTCTCTCTCTCTCTCTACTCTCCCTACTCTCTGTCTACTTTGTTCTCCCTCTCTTCTCTCTTTCTACTCTCTCTATGCTCTCTCTCTACACTCTTTCTATCTCTCCTCATCATCTTTTTACTTTACTACTCCCTCTACTCTTCTGTTTTACTACTCTCTCCTCTGTCTTTCTATCCTCTATTTTTATTACTCTTGTTTTGCCACGCTCTCCTCTCTCTCCTCTCTCTCCCTTGCTTTACCGCTCTCTCCTCACTTCATCTTCCTCTTCTCTCCTTTCTTTTTACAATGCCCTCTCTCACTTAATTACTCCCTTTCACCTGTCTTTCTCCCTTGCGCTCTCTTCTGTCTCTGTGTCCTCTGTCTTTCACTTTACTACTCTGTCTCCCCCCTCTCTCTTTCTTTGATTCTCTCCCTGTCTCTCTCTTTTCTTTCTGTTTTTCTCTCTTTCTACTCACTCGCACCATCTCTTATTTATTTTTTATTTATTCTTATGTTTACTCTAATTGAGTTCTATATATCTCTGAATAGGAAACACATTCTTTACTGTAATGTTTGTTAATAGAACAAAATTTATTTACATTTCTGTCACTCTAAAGTGGGAGGGGCCATTAAACTAATCTGCCAAGGCGAGTGGTTCAGGGTCTTCATTCCAGCCAAGCAGGAGAACAGCTGATTTCACTTGTTCCTTTGTGGTCATATGTGGTCCTTGTGAATAGGACTGGTGACCTCTGGCTGGTAAGACTGGCCTCTATGTATTAACGTCACACAAACAGCTTTAAAAAGAAGAACCGACTCGATGTTTAGCCCTCGGATGATCTCCAGATCAACACTATACTAATAAAGTTATGATGAGATACTTCATAGACATCTCAGAGGACATGTCCTTCACCCTTTTTGACTGAGTTCTCTTTTAATTTTCTCTCCATTGTCAGGATTATCCTTTCAGAGAAGGAGGCTGAAATGTACCTCATGTTGTGTGCAGTTGCACCTTTCCACCAGAGAGGGCTCCAAATCCACAAAACTTACAGAGTGCAGCTTTAAGCTGATTGCAGTCAAAAATCATGTTTACATCATGTAAAAGGGATGTACCCATCAGCTAACATGGCCAATGTATGTGCTTTAGTAGTTGCTTGAACAACAAATACTTTGTTTAATTTTTTTATTGCAGCTATTTATATCAATGCTGCCCAAAGAAAATCAAGTATCTTTACTTTTAGTGTAATTTAATGAAACCAGAATTTTTTCCAAGCTATTTTGGAGCATTTCTATTGGTCCATTCATCCTAAAAGATTCAAACGATGTATACGACAGCTCCTATAGCTACAAGTTCTTTAGTCTTTAGCTCAATCAAAGCTGAACTGTATCTGTATCCTGTCCTATCTGTGTTCTCCTCCTCCTGTTCTGCTCCCACTCTCCTGCTCTCTCTCACAGCTTTCCTCTGTTCGGTCTGAGGTGTGTCCAGTGTGGCCCACTTGTGCTGTATGTTGACGTTTTGTAGACTGTTGCCGTTCCCTCCTGGTCTGAAATTCACACACTCCCTCTCGTCACACCCCTCCACTCCTCCCCTCCTCCCATTCTCCTCCACGTTGTCTGCAGGAGCAGCGTTTGCGGTATCTGAAGCAGCAGGACCCTCGGCAGGCCGCGTGTGAGCCGGAGAAGCTGCAGAAGCTCAGAGAGAGGGTGGAGAGTCAGGAGGCGAAGCTGAAGAAGATACGCGCCATGAGGGGTCAAGTGGACTACAGCAAGATCATCAACGGTACCCTGTGTACGTATGCCTGTATACACTGGATGGCCACTTTATCAGAAACATCTACCTTGTACTTTCCTTAACTGGCCACTTTATTATAAACACCTAGCTTGTACTTTCCCTAACTGGCCACTTTATTAGAAACACCTACCTTGTACTTTCCCTAACTGGCCACTTTATTAGAAACACCCACCTTGTATTTCCATTCACTGGCCACTTTATCAGAAACACCTACCTTGTGCTTCCACTAATTGGACACTTTATCGGAAACACCTAACTAGTACTTCCACTCACTGGCCACTTTATTAGAAACACCCACCTTGTACTTTCCGTAACTGGCCACTTTATTAGAAACTCCTACCTTGTACTTTCCCTAACTGGCCACTTTATTAGAAACACCTACCTTGTACTTTCCATAACTGGCCACTTTATTAGAAACACCTACCTTGTACTTTCCCTAACTGGCCACTTTATTAGAAACACCTACCTTGTACTTTCCCTAACTGGCCACTTTATTAGAAACACCTACCTTGTACTTTCCCTAACTGGCCACTTTATTAGAAACACCTACCTTGTACTTTCCCTAACTGGCCACTTTATTAGAAACACCTACCTTGTGCTTCCACTAACTGGCCACTTTATTAGAAACACCCACCTTGTATTTCCATTCACTGGCCAATTTATCAGAAACACCTACCTTGTGCTTCCACTAATTGGCCACTTTATCGGAAACACCTAACTAGTACTTCCACTCACTGGCCACTTTATTAGAAACATATACTTTTACATGTTGACCACTGACTGGGCTAGGCTGTCAATCAGAAAAATAGGCCACGCCTCCTCAGTTCTCAGACAGGTCTGATGTTTAATACAATACTCACTTTTAGTCTCACACAAACGTTTAATTTCCTCTGACCGTAAAGGCCCCTGTGTTATCAGCGTGAGCTGGACACTCCCTCTCTGCTGCAGCTGTGTGTCCTGTGCGTGTCTCTGGAGCATCTGTTGTGCCGCGGGTGTGTGCTGAAGGTCTGGGATGGTTTCTTCGGCTGGAATAAGATCAAAATTCCAGGGCCTGTGAGTTAGCAGCTATTGCTGTGCTGTTAGTCACATGACGTATTCGCTATGTGGGTGGACAGCTGTCATTAGCTTAATTTCACTGGACATCTCACTCGCTCCTCAGACACGTACACGTCCAGCCTCGCAGGTCAGGAGTGCTGTGTACGAGTGTCTGACTTGGACGGTCTGTGTGTCTGTGTGCAGCGGCGGAGATAGAGCATGTGAGCACGCTGTTCCAGGAGAAGCAGGCGGAGCTGCAGCGCGCGGTGCTGAAGGTGGATCAACTCACGCAGCAGCTGGACGACCTCCGGCTCGGACGTCTCAACGGCCTGCAGCCTGTGGGGGCGCCACTGAGCGGGACGGCTGCGCTGGAGCTCCGGAAACTCTACCAGGAGCTACAGGTACAGCACACTCAGTCAGTGTGGGAGGTCCCGGGTACCCCTTACAACAATAAGATGAAGTCTATAAACCATTTAAATACCCTTTATAAACAGCAGTAGACTATAAACACCTGTTTAGTCAGTTATTAGCTGTTCTGTCAGCTAAATAGATATTAATTAACAAGTTATAACCATTAAACCACCAGCATGAGCTCTTATTAGGCCTGCATTCCTGTATGACAGGGGGGCCGAAACCTTGCTCTGATGGTGAGGTTCTCTGCAGTGACACTGATGTGGTGGTGCTTTGTTAGTGTGTGTTGCGCTGGTGTGAGTGGATCAGACACAGCAGTGCTGCTGGAGTGTTTAAACACCTCGGTGTCACTGCTGAGCGATTAGCATAGCCACCTCATAACTCGCTCTGGTCAGGTTCTCCTGAAGAACAGTTGCTGCTGTGAGACCAGGTCTTTCTGTCCTCTCGTCCCCTGAGTATTTACTATAATGTCCACGCTTGGTTTCATAATGTCTCTTCATATTTTACTCCTTCGTTACCGCAACAGTCTCCCAGTATACACATTTGCAGCGTCTCTCTAAGACTGTCTTGACGTCCATCTCTCTTCAAATGACCGGTTCTCACTGTTGACTTTTGCATGTCGTTTTGTAAATTCAGGACCCCAGGCCTCTTAAGTTCAGATAACTTTGATTGCTAACACAGCGGTTAACTATACTATACATGTATATGCACTGCTGCCCCCGTCAGGTGAAAGGAAAAATTGCAGAGTACTGATAGGCCACTAATAATGTATGGTTACGAGTGATGCCGCGGACCAATAGAAATCTGTCTGCAGGCCGCATTTGGCCTAAGGGCCGGACTTTGAACACCCTGGTCTGTGACCATACAAGAGTTCACAGTAAGTGCTGACTTGCTGTTAATTAAAGCATACAGTCACCGTCTGAATACAAACACCAGTATTTTTCAGATTGGTTTTTTTCCATAATATTTGAACACAGAAGACTTTATATTGTGTACAAACTTCATGAAACCTCATCCAATATTAATAAAGTCTCCTGACTTTGACAATGAAAGCTCTCCCCTGTAAAATTACTATTTAATTTTTATTGGCCAGTGATGATGCATAACACATGAGCTACTGCGTTATTATTCATAAGCTCATATTAAGTTAGTAAACTACATTAGTTAATATAGTTTTTACAGTATATGTTGGCTAATACTGGCAACCTGTCCATAATGTACCCCACCTTCACCCGATGACGCTGGCAATGGCTCCAGCCCCCCACCCCCATGACCCTGACTAGATTGATGGATAGATGAATGTTGCCGAATGTGCACTTGTTGCATAATAGCTGGATTGGCTGTAATAACATTCTGTAGCGGAAAGTTATTGCTGATTTCTGTGTTGGGTTCAGTTATTGATTGCACATTAAAATACTGTTGTTTCATGATTATTACATAATTGCCTAATCGTGTAATACTAATACTAATTACAATTATGCTTAATACTTAATATTACAATGCTTAATTGTGCGGTAACTTTTCTCATTGTAAGAGTTGTACAACAAGCAGGATGTTAAGTGGATGTGCATGTTCAGTACCTACATTTTAAAGCTCTGTAGATCAGCACAGAACTGTTGGAATTAAGCCAAGCCCCACAGGTCAGTAGAGCAGGATGTGCCCTTTCCAACAAGCCTGGATCTGAATTGTTAGTACCCAGGAAACTGGAAATACTGCCTCTGAAGTGGCCTGCCTCCTCACCTGTCGTCTTCTCTGAGGCATCCGTGTTGTTAGAGTTCTAATCACGTGATCAGTGATTAGTTAACGAAGTTCACTGTTTGGTTTGATGTTTCTCAGCCGGCCTGTGACCTCTAAATAACGACCTGCTAACAGAGTGCCGGTCAGTTTGGGCTGTGCTTACACACTTAGCGGGATGTTTTTAAACACACAGAGAATTTTGAAGACTGATGCCGCCCTGCAGTGTGAGTGCAGTCGAAAAATCAAACAGAAGCATCTGGAAAGTTTTTATTCCAAACGTAAACACAGTGTTATGATAAGTCAGACTCACGGGAGCCGGATTGAATATTTGATGAGTTCTGATGCTAGTTTATGTGTTTGTTGGAATCTTGTTTATGGAGGAGTTGTTTATGATTGAGTTCGGCTCCCCAGACGACTCGGATAAAACAGCATGCAGACGATGCCTTGCAGTAATAAACATACTGAAGAGGAGGCTCGGGAGAGTCTAGCACAGACAGACAGACAGACAATCAGACAGAAAGACAGGCAGACAGACAGACAGACAATCAGACAGACAATCAGACAGACAGACAGACAGACAGACAGACAAGCAGACAAGCATTCAGACAAAAACAGGCAATCAGACATCATTCTATCTATCTAAGCTTCTTGAACAGCTACACATTCTTTCAGACCCACAGTGTTGAGGTCTCTTTTCACAGTGGAAGGACAGACTGAATCATCTGTGGATGTTCTCAGATCTGAAGCCAGAGTGCATTGTACACAGTACAGAGTATAATGGAAACCTGTGTGTATGTGTGTGTGTGTGTGTGTGTGTGTGTGTGTGTGTGTTGGGTTTATGTTTGTTTGGACATTCAGATCCGGAACAAACTGAATCAGGAACAGAACAGTAAGCTGCAGCAACACAAGGACATGCTGAATAAACGTAACCTGGAAGTGACCATGATGGACAAACGGATCGAGGACCTGAGAGAGAGACTGTACAAGAAGAAAGCTGAGGTACGAGTCACTGCAGGACATCACAGGACAACTTCAGACACTGATCTTCAGATTATACGATTACACACAGTAAACCATTACTGTTCTATTAACTAATATCAACTTATTAACTAATATCAGCTTATTCACTTAATATCAACTTATTCACCTAATATCAACTTATTAACTAAATATCAACTTATTAACTAATATCAACTTATTCACTTAATATCAACTTATTAACTAAATATCATCTTATTAACTAATATAAACTTATTAACTTAATATCAACTTATTAACTTAATATCAACTAATTAACTAAATATTAACTTATTAACTAATATCAACTTATTAACTAAATATCAACTTATTAACTTAATACCGACTTATTAACTAAATATCAACTTATTAACTTAATATCAACTTATTAACTTAATATCAACTTATTAACTAATATCAACTTATTAACTTAATATCAACTTATTAACTAAATATCAACTTATTAACTTAATATCAACTTATTAACTTAATATCAACTTATCAACTAATATCAACTTATTAACTAATATCAACTTATTAACTAATATCAACTTGCTCACTTAATATCATACGTTCAGTGAACTTTCAATTCAACCAGAGCATTTACAGTGTATAGATAGATAGATAGATAGATAGATAGATAGATAGATAGATAGATAGATAGATAGAAACAGATAGATAGATAGATAGATAGATAGATAGATAGATAGATAGATAGATAGATAGATAGATAGATAGAAACAGATAGATAGATAGATAGTTAGATAGATAGATAGATAGATAGATAGATAGATAGATAGAAACAGATAGATAGATAGATAGTTAGACAGATAGATAGATAGATAGATAGATAGATAGATAGATAGATAGATAGATAGATAGATAGATAGATAGATAGATAGAAACAGATAGATAGATAGTTAGTTGGATGGATATATAGATAAAGTCAGATAAATATAATAAATAGATGGATAGATAGATGGAGGGATGGACTGATAGGCAGACAGATTCAAACACAGCTAAAACCATGTTTTCTAAACTCTGCTGTTTCTATATAACCTAATCTCTTTTCTTCCTTTCTATTATTCTCTTCTCTTTATTCTCTTTTCTTTTTTCTGTTCTCCATTTATCTTCTTCTTCTCTTCTTCTCTTTTTTCTTATTCACTTCTCCACTTTGTTTCTTTTCGTTCTTCTTCGGTCTTCTCTTATTCACTTCTCTCCTCTCCTTCTCTATAGTTGAGTCGGACGAGTGGTCCTCCCTCTCCACAGCCGGCCCCTGTTAGCTCTGGCCGAGTTGCGGCTGTGTTTCCGTATATCCAGGTCCCGGCGGTGGGGAGGCAGGAAGGTGGCTACACTCTACCGCCGGACCCCCTCAAACCACACATGCTGTCTGCTTCCATCAACCACACACGATCCAAATCAGGTAAGTCCAGTTCAGCCCTCCTCTCCAGAGCTGCCTTTGATCTGTTCGTTTATATTCATGCTGGAATTCACTGTGGAGTTTATGTGGAGTTCGGCTGTTAAAGCAGCTCCGGCCTCAGAGAGCTGCTTCCTGTTAAACCCTTAAACTCAGAACTAATTATTCAGTACGGAAGGAAAACACTACTATTATGGATATTGTGAAGTATTTGGTAACTACATTTTTCAGTATCTACTATAGTTTATTCAGTATCTGCACTATATTGCCAAAAGTATTCACTCACCTACTCAAATCACTGAATTCAGGTGTTTAAATCACTTCATGACCACAGGTGTATAAAATCAGCACCTAGTCATACAGACTGCTTCTACACACATTAGTGAAAGAATGGGTCGCTCTCAGGAGCTCAGTGAACTTCAGCGTGGTACCGTGATAGGACACCACCTGTGTAACAAGTCCAGTCGTGAAGTTTCCTCACTACTAAATATTCCACAGTCGACTGTCAGTGGTATTATAACAAAGTGGAAGTGATTGAGAACGACAGCAACTCAGCCACCAAGTGGTAGCCACGTACAATGACAGAGCGGGTCAGCGGATGCTGAGGAGCATAGAGCACAGAGGTCAACTTTCAGTCAACTTTCAATCACTACAGACCTCCAAACTTCTTGTGGCCTTCAGATCAGCTCAAGAACAGAGCGTAGAGAGCTTCATGGAATGGGTCTCCATGGCTGAGCAGCTGCATCCAAGCCTTACATCACCAAACACAATGCAGGGCGTCAGATGTAGTGGTGTAAAGCACGCCGCCACTGAAGAGCAGTGGAGACATGTTCTCTGGAGTGACCAATCATGTTTCTCAGTCTTGCAATCTGATGGATGAGTCTGGGTTCGGTGGTTGCCAGGAGAACGGTACTTGTCTTACTGAATTGTGCCGAATTTAAAGTTTGGTGGAGGGGGAATTATGGTGTGGGGTTGTTTTTCAGTAGTTGGGCTCAAACCCTTAGTTCCTATGAAAGGAACTCTTAATGCTTCAGCAGACCAAGAGATTCTGGACAATTTCATGCTCCCGACTTTGTAGGGAAAGTTTGGGGACGGCCCCTTCCTGTTCCACCATGACACAGAGCAGCTCAATAAAGACATGGAGGAGCGAGTTTGGTGTGGAAGTACTTGACTGGCCTGCACCTCAACCTGATAGAATACCTTTGGGATGAATTAAAATGCCTTCCCAGAAGAGTTGAAGATGTTATAGCTGCAAAGGATGGGCCGACACCATATTAAACCGTATGGATTAAGAATGGGACGTCACTCAAGTTCATATGCGTGTGAAAGCAGACAAGCAAATACTTAATAGTGTACAATATAGTGTACTATTAATTAGTTCTACTATGAAACTAATGTGAAGTTGTAAGTAGTATCTGGATCTGCTGAAGAGTTGCTGCATGCTGTTTACATGTTCTGCCCCCTTTTTTATTTTTAAAGTTGTTACACTGTGCTCTGTAATGCACACAAGGACAAGATTCACACACAGTGCTGATATGTATCATCTCTTATTATCTGTGTCCATCAGTGTCCAGCCAGACCTCTTGTTTTCCTTGCGGTCTTTACTGCAGCAGATAAATTTACTTTTGTAATTAAATTTAAACAATTCTATATCCCCGTATTCTTTCCTTCTTCTCATCTTTAACATAACAGAAGTAATACTCATTGGAATGTGTCATTCCATTCAAAACAGGGCGCCACTCAGCAAACATTCATGCTTGGTTTTAGGGCTGGGCGATACAGACGGAGCACATTTCTCTATTGTTTAATAGCTAGCTACTAAAACATGCACAGCGCCATCTAGCCATCTATTCATTTGGATGATGGTTCTCGTTTTATCGTCCAGCCCTACTTTTATACTCATCTTTTTTTAATATGTTGTTTTCCCAGCTTTTTTTCTGTCTAACACCTTTTCTTTTGTATTCTGTCATGTCCCGCCTCTCCTCCTTCTCCTTCTCCTCCCCTGTATTTGTTTGTCCTGCTCGTTGCTCTCTGGTGGGCCGGGTTTGTGGCCGCAGAGGACGATGGGGTGAGGAAGCCAACGGGCCCCTGGAAGGTCTCAGACTTAGACATCATAGTGGACCCTGTGGTGGCCTCCGCTGAGTCCAGAGTGGGGCCCGGGTCCCCCTCAGGCTCCGACTGTGGCTCCTGTGAGTTCCTGTAGAGGGGAGATACCTGTCGATGGAGGTTTTCAGGCCAGACATTTGCTGACTTGCTGCAAAGCAAAACATAACATCAGTTATTTCTGATTATTGTTTTGGTTTTTTTGTCATAATTAAAAAGGCCAGACAGCTGAGTAGCTTATCGCACAACATAACACAACATAACACAACACAATGTTTGGAAACTGTTGTGTTTTTAAGAGCAATTCAGTAATAAAAAATAAATATTAATAATATAAATAACGTCAGCTACTTTACTAACACGTTGCTACAAACTTGTTTAAAGTGTGGTGCAGTTTACGTTGTCTGACCAACGTTGTTACAACATTGCCACAAATGTGTTACAAAATGTGTTAAGCAAAAATCCAAAAATCCATGCAGACATAATGGAACGTATGAAGGTTTCTAGAAGGTTGTCACAATGTTGTGAAATAACATTGTCACAACTTATTACATTTCGCCATTGTGACTGTGTTGTGGCACCAAATCAGCAGGTTGTAGCCATCAAGTTAATCATGGAAGTCCCAATACAGTCCAGTACAAAAGTTGGTTAATTTGCTTTTTGATGTTTTTGATCTAAGAAGTCCAACAATTTGCTAAATTAGAAAACTGACACCACGTTTTGTTTCGTTATGTGTTCTAAAAAATTGGCTAAGCTAACTAAATTGAGAAAGTTTTAGTTTCTGGTCATTTTTGTGTTTTTAAAAGTAATTGAATAACAAAACTAACTATTAAACTTATGGGCTCAAATGGGCTCATTTTTTAAAGTAATTTAATAAGAAAAAAGTTGGAAGTTGCTAAGCTCACTTTTATTAACACTGTTATTACTTGGTTTTTGTTCTAAAAAGGCCAAAAAACGTACTAAGCTAACTCAGTTCAAAGCAAACAATGAAACCACTTTTTAACCTTGTAGATGTAAAGTCAGAGACAGTAGCTCATCTGCTGCTGCACAGTTTGTGTTCTCTAGTACTTCATCAGTGGACACAGGACGCCGCCCACAGGACACTGTTGTCTGGATAGTTTTGGTTGGTGGACGATTCTCAGTCCAGCAGTGACACTGAGGGGTTTAAACATTCCAGCAGCAGCACTGCTGTGTCTGATCTACTCACACCAGCACAGCACACACTAACACGTCAGTGTCACAGCAGTGCTGAGAATGACTCTCCTTCCTAATATTACCTGCTCTGTGGTGGTCCTGTGGGGGTCCTGATCATTAAAGAACAGGGTAATAAAGTATACAGAGAATCAGATGAACTACAGTCTGTAAGTGTAGCTCCTATATGGTCAGTGGAGCTGATACAGTATACAGTGTGTGTATATACAGGGAGGGGGATTTAATGTTATGGCTGATTTGTGTGTGTATATAACATACATTAATGAGGCTGCGTGCTGCTGTATGCACGTACATCTGTACACGCTTACAGGAGAACACGTTCCAGCTATCAGGAACATTTATGGCTCTGTTACTCTGCGAGCACCGACGAGCATAAACCTGCACTTTAGGTTCCATCTATTATTCAGCTGCCGAGAGAACGCAGGGTCACCGTCTAGAGACTGAACTACAAACAGAGCTATCTACAGCACTTCAAACGGCCTCCATTCAATACAGGGAAGCTGCAGCTGCCGTTACATAATTCAGTTTATTTTTGTGGGCAGCTTTGAAAGCGTTAGCTGGTCAACAGAAAAGCACATTTTCCATCATCCTATCAGATCAAGCGTCCGCTTACTTTAGGCCAGGAAGCGTCTCGTCTTGCATCTCACTGGATTATTTCTGACTGTAGTTCATCGAAACGAGAGTTTTTAAACTTTTAATCCTAATCCCATAGTTAAATGCATTAAAAGGCCTCTAGGAGTGAAAGGGGTGTTCCACTAATATTTTAAAATTTCTAAAATTTAGTAGTTGAGGTGTAAACAGAGGGATTCAAAGTGGTTTGAAGTGATTCAGATGTTCTTCACAGTGGTGGTGATGGGGAACCAGGTGTTGCTATGACTACAATGCTTATATAGACCTACACACTTCTTCTGCTGATGATTGTAAAGTAGGCTGTGTTTACACTGCAGAAATATTGAAGTTGTTCTCAATTCAGATTAGTTTGCACTTTTATTTGCAAGTAATCTGATGAGATTTGTGTGTCCAGACATCATCATTTTACCTGCATGGGTTGCCGTGGTGTCGACATAGGCCGTCTGTAATTGCATAGCACAACTGAGCACCCCTGTCACTCTGGATTTGACATTAGTGCTGTTTGTTGCATTATGAGTGACACACAACACGCTAAGAAAAGCGATTTAAGCATCCAAACTGAGACACATCTGTAAAACTCTGATTCATAACATTCACAGGTGGACATCTGGTTCCATTCACCACCACTGTGAACAGTTCTGATCCTTTAAGTTTCTCTAGAACAGAGCGTTTCACACCGGACCCACTCTGAACGACTCTGTTTACATCTCAGACGTTTAATTGGTCAGAAAGTTGGAGAAGTCTGTGAAGTTCCCCTTTAAGCCCCTAATGCTGGGAGGCTTTGAGAAAAGGAGGCCAAATAAATAAAGCTGCAGTGAAGAGGCGCACAGCGCCTCAGTAATCTCTCCCTGAGCCGATCTGAGTCGAGGACAGGCCAGAAATACACTGGACACCGGCCCCTGATTAGAGGCGTCCTCATGTCTCAGGGGTCAGAGGTGTTTGTCACTATGGTTGGTCAGCCTGTCCGGGTCAGTCTGTGAACTGATTAGTGGCCGTAGAGAAAGGAATGTTTTGTCCGTCTGCCTCATTCATCCTCACTCACTCACTCTCTCTCTCTTTCTCTCTCTGTCTCTCTCCCTCCCGCAGCCAACGATGCAAACTGGCCTTCCTTCACCAAAAGCAAAGCTCCAGACTGGAAGGACACGGGCCGGGACCCGGGCAGCATGGCCGCCGGCGAGAAGGTGAGCCGCCAGCTGATTTTATTTGGTGTGACGTATTGTGTAATAATATTATAAACTTTTATATATATATATATATATATATATATATATATATATATATATATATATATATATATATATATATATATATATTGTTATTGTATTTATATATATATTTATTGTATATGACATATCTGTGTGTGTGTTTATATATATATATATATATATATATATATATATATATATATATATATATATATATAAAATGTAAACAGTCATACACTGTACATGTGATAAATACACTATACATATGACATATATACAATATACACCCTCTGACAGTGGTTGACTGTGTATGATGTGATGTGGTGTGCACCCACTTATCTGACTCATCTACAGTTCTTCAGGAAATTCTTTTATGCATCATCAAATCTCATCTTCTCCGCAGGACTCCCCCAAACTGCTGGCGACAGTAACAGCCTTGTCCAGACAGCCGGCCCCCATCTATGGCACCTACCCCAGCGCGGGTCACCACTCCACAGTCTGCGCCACCAGCTCCCTGCCCCGCTCCGCCCCGGGCACCCTGTCCTGGCAGAGAGGGTCCTCCTCTCAGCAGATTCAGCAGAGGATCACGGTGCCCCCCAGCCCCACCTCCACCTCCTCCCTCTTCCCCCAGGCCGACAGGACCGACCCCCCTCTGGCCGTCGCCGTGCGGCCCTTTGTTCCGGACCGGGGACCAGGGTCTCGACCCCAGTCCCCCCGGAAAGGTCCCGCCACCATGAACTCCAGCTCCATCTACCACATGTACTTGCAGCAGCCCGCCTCCAAAAACTACTCCGGCACCGGCAGCAGAGCCGCAGTCAAAGCAGGTAACCATAGCAACAGCGTGTTCGATTCACACAGAGGACGAGAGTGTGAGGCGTTTATTTTAGGGATGTTCGCTCTGAATACTTCTCATACTGAGAGCGTTTATAAGAATCGATAGATGTTCAATTCAGATCAAAGGAAACGCTGCAGTCAGACGTTCTGTCTGTGTTTCATAAGTTAACGTTGAACTCTTTCAGCATCGAGCTGTTCAGCTGCTGTATATGAAAACATTATTGGCAGACAGGACGCTGTGTTTTCTCCACAGTGCTGCATTAATTAATACCCAATTACTGATGTACTGATATGTTTCTGACAGAATCAGTGCCGTTTGCTGGTTTTAAACAAAAAGTAAAACTTATTAAATTAAAACTTGAATACTTTTCTAAAAAGTTGTAATCAAATGAGAGTTTTGAGGTCAGAGATGTACATGGTGTTTCAGTTAATAATCTTATTATTCAGTATTTACTGTAAACACAGTACCACTTATACAGCAGCTAATTAAAATATTTTGTATGTATTTATTCAGTACCTACTTTAAATATTCACTATCACTATGAAATATTCAGTATCTACTGAGTTATTCAGTAACCACTGTAGATTTTTTAGTACCTACACTAAATTATTCTGTATGTACTATAAATTATGTTTCCACTATTAATTATTCAGTATCTATTCAGTTTCTGTTATGAAATATTCAGCACGTACTATAAAATATTCAGTTATTCAGTAGGCACTATGAATTTGTCAGTATTTACCATGAATTTGTCAGTACCTACAATGAGTTATTCAGAATCTATTATGAATCATTCAGTATCTACTATAAATAATTTAGTATCTACTATAAAATATTCAGTAACTACAGAGGTATTCAATAACCACTATGGATTTTTCCAGTACCTACACTTAATTATTTAATATCTATTGTAAATTAAATTCCAGTGTGATTTATTTAGTATCTGCTATGAAATATTTAGTATCTACTAAATTATTCAGTATCTACTCATAGTAGTTGTGATTCTGGTGTTGTGAGCTGGGCTCATCTGTAAAGCCAGCTCTGGGTTTTGATGTTAACACATCTTCACAAAAGTATAAATCATTTGATTTGAAAGATTTTCTCTGTTACTCTGATCTCCGTCTCCAGTCTATGGTAAGCCGGTGTTGCCGGGCTCCGCCTCCCCGTCCCCCATCCCCTTCCAGCAGCAGACGTCCAGAGATGAAACTGACCAAAATGCAGACCCCGAGGGCACCCCGCATCCTCCGCCAGCTGTGGAGAACATCCCCCGGCCCCTCAGTCCCACCAAACTGACCCCTGTGGCCCACTCGCCCCTGCGCTACCAGAGTGACGCTGACCTGGAGATGCTGAGGAGGAAACTAGCCAACGCTCCGCGGCCACTAAAGAAGCGGAGCTCTATCACAGAGCCCGAGGGTCCGAGCGGGCCAAACATCCAGAAGCTGCTCTACCAACGCTTCAACACACTGGCTGGTGGTATGGAGTCTAATGTGAGCGCCCCCCCGTTCTACCAGCCAGACAGCCCTCTGAGCTACCTGGGCCTGGACACTGCCAACGCGAATCTGCTGGAAACAGGTGCCCTCGCGGCTCCTATAGCAGAAACACCCGCTCCAGAGCCCGAGCCGGCCTCACCGTCGCCCACAGCTGACGCCAACGAAAACAGACCACCACGCTCAGCTGATCATACAGAATCCCATCAGCTCCCAGACACCTCGCCGTCCGCCCCCGAAGACGGCCCCGAGGACAGTCATAACAACAATCAGAGTAATCAGGCTGAAGGTGCGGACAGCCAGTCCAGCCCAACGCTGGAACCTCCTTCGCCTGCAGAGGACGAAGCTGCCGAGCAGCCCGGCAGTGCCGCTTCGGTGAGTGTATATCAGACCTTCACTTTAACTGCCATCACAAATCTTTACTATCCAATAAAAAACATGCGTCTCAATTCTGGTTCCACTGACTGACAGTATAGACCGGGTCTCTCCTGTAAGGTTCTCCTATAAAGTTTTGGAGATACCTCTTTTTCTGTGGACAGCGACGAAATAGTTGCTGCAAATCATGATCCTGCTTGTTTACAAACTTCTGGGTCTCTTCTCTTGTGTTCATATTACCTGATAAGACTACAACCACCATGAAGACTAGGGGAGCGTCTCAAAACCCAGTGAGGGTCTACATAGACAGCATTTTACATCATAGTATGCACTCCCGACATGTAGGCTGTCCCAAATCTTGGATACCTTAAACATGCTGTCTACTGAGTCACCTTATTTAGACCTGATTTTACGGAATCCTCAGCCGCTAAGGCAATCCCATGATGCAACGCAGACAAATCTACGAGCAGTGAAGTGGTTTTAAAATGTGAGTTATTTTGATTCTTTCTGGTGTTTTAATGTGTTTCTTGTCATATAATCACACAAAACAGTATTTTGTTACATTTTGTTACATATTCATACTGAAGCCATTAGCATTTATGCTAGCGCATTTTAAGCCTTGGGCTATTGCTTTGGATGCCGGCCGGTAGCTTAGCAACAAGCTAAACCATCGGTCGTGTACTGCAGTGGGTGGAAACAAGCCGTGGCGCAGCTGCTCTCTAACTAGAGAGTCTCAGTAATCTGTTTTATGAGGAGAGATGTCAGACAGAACGCTTTGTGTCTGAGTTGCTATCGTTCCCAATCACTTCCACTTTGTTATAACACCACTGACAGTCTACTGTGGAATATTTAGTAGTGAGGAAACGTCACGACTGGGCTTGTTGCACATGTGGCATCTTATCACGGTACCTCGCTGGAGTTCACTGAGCTCCTGAGAGCGACCCATTCTTTCACTAATGTGTGTAGAAGCAGTCTGTATGACTAGGTGCTGGTTTTATACACCTGTGGCCATGGAGTGATTGGAACACCTGAACTCAGTGATGTGAATGGATGAGTGAACACTATACTGTATCAAACAGTCCTGAACGAATGATTCAGTGTTTAAACACAATAACTACACTATTATTCATGCTGGCTTGTTTGCTCACTTATGAGGACCAACGTCCAGTTTAGTAAACCATAGAAATACATATCCATTAATGCTGTTGATGATAACCAGGCAGAAGCTGCACTGCAAAGAGGTGCAAAAGGGTTATGATTAAGTTATGGTCTGATACTCACGCTCATGTTAAGTTTTGTTAATTACTCTATTAATACAATCTCTTTTTGATCGCAGGTAAAGAGGACCAACCTGAAGAAGCCCGGCTCTGAGAGGACGGGTCACGGCCTGAGGGTGAAGTTCAACCCGCTGGCTCTGCTTCTGGACGCGTCTCTGGAGGGCGAGTTTGACCTGGTGCAGAGGATCATATACGAGGTACAGAGACAGCTGTGCTGTGTCTGCAGGCTGAGCTGCTGAAGACGAACCAAGTCCCCTATAGCTCCCTCTAGGGGTTCATGGCCTCACTGTAAAACCACTGAACTGAACTACAGTTTTTGTAGGGTCAGATGTACACATACCAGCCATAACATTAAAACCACCTCCTAGTATCTACACTCACTGTCCACTGTATCAGCTCCACTGACCATACAGGTGCTACACTTACAGACTGTAGTTCATCTGATTCTCTGTATACATTATTACTCTGTTCTTTAATGTTCAGGACCCCCACAGGACCACCACAGAGCAGAGACAGTAGTTTATCTGCTGCTGCACAGTTTGTGTTCTCTAGTTCTTCATCAGTGGACACAGGACGCCGCCCACAGGACACTGTTGTCTGGATAGTTTTGGTTGGTGGACGATTCTCAGTCCAGCAGTGACACTGTGGTGTTTAAACACTCCAGCAGCAACACTGCTGTGTCTCATCCACTCACACCAGGACAACGCTAACACACCACCACCACGTCAGTGTCACTGCAGGGCTGCGAATGACCACCCTCTTTATAATACCTGCTCTGTGGTGGTCCTGTGGGGGTCCTGATCATTAAAGAACAGAGTATACAGAGAGTCAGATGAACTACAGTCTGTAAGTGTAGCTCTTATATGGTCAGTGGAGCTGATAGAGTGGACAGTGAGTGGAGATACAGGGAGGGGGTTTTAATGTTATGGCTGATCTGTGTATGTATGTATATATAAATAAATAAATAAATACGTTTAATTTCATTAAATATAATGCAGTGTCATGTCATCATATCACAGTTTCGGATCTTCCGGATTGGAAATGAATGTGAACTGAACTATATGTAAAATTCTGAGTTAAACGTTGACGGATCTGTCTCTTATTCTTCAGGTGGATAACCCCAGCACCCCTAACGACGAGGGCATCACGCCGCTCCATAATGCTGTGTGTGCTGGTCACCATCATATAGTGAAGTTCCTGCTGGACTTCGGCGTCAACGTGAACGCGGCAGACAGCGACGGATGGTGAGAACCAGGAAACACTTTAAACTGCTTCTACAGTAATCAGCACAGAGATCTGCCGAGGTTACACCAAGTGCTGGCAGCGCGCCAAAACACTTCAGCGAAACACGTTGTCCCTGTTCAAAGTAAAACTTTTATCTCCATTTTGGTCGATTTTCTTTTTTTTAATATCATTTGAACTTGACAGCTGCTCTTTGTATCCTGTGAGAGTTTCATGATAAATGGACCAATAGAAATGCTCCAAAATCACTTGGAATAAAGCCAATTTGCCTTGACTTACACCGAAAGTAAAGTTTTTGTTCTCTCCTCTTGATATTTTAGAGATGCTTATATGATTTCAGCTCTTCTTAAACTTGTTCAGAATCGGGGCTGTGATAACGTAGTGTATAACGAGTGCCTTTAACGAGGAACATCTTTTCAAAATTTCTGCATAATTATACTATAAAGATGTAAATTAAGTTGTACAGAGTGGTTTGGTGTGTGACGCTCCTTTCTAGAGAAACTAGCTGTTCACAGTGGTGGTGAATGGAACCAGACGTCCCTCACATAAAGTCATTACAGTAAATGCTTATAAATACACTGTCTGAATATCTGAGACGCTGTTTTTTTGCTAGTTGTGGTTTATATATCCTCGCTGTACAAAGAAAAACATGTATCTCATATTTGTCGATTTGGTGGTGGCGGTGGTGATAGTGTTTACAGTGGTGGTGATGGTGTTTACAGTGGTGGTGATAGTGTTTACAGTGGTGGTGATGGTGTTTACAGTGGTGGTGATGGTGTTTACAGTGGTGGTGGTAATGATGTTTACAGTGGTGGTGGTAATGATGTTTACAGTGGTGGTAATGATATTTACAGTGGTGGTGATGATGTTTACAGTGGTGGTGATGGTGTTTACAGTGGTGGTGATGTTTACAGTGGTGGTGGTGATGATGTTTACAGTGGTGGTGATGGTGTTTACAGTGGTAGTGATGTTTACAGTGGTGGTGGTGATGATGTTTACAGTGGTGGTGATGTTTACGGTGGTGGTGATGGTGTTTACAGTGGTGGTGGTGGTGATGTTTACAGTGGTGGTGATGTTTACAGTGGTTGTGATGGTGTTTACAGTGCTGGTGATAATGTTTACAGTGGTGGTGATGTTTATAGTGGTGGTGATGTTTACAGTGGTGGTGATGGTGTTCACAGTGGTGGTGATGTTTACAGTGGTGGTGGTGATGTTTACAGTGGTGGTGATGGTGTTTACAGTGCTGGTGATGATGTTTGCAGTGGTGGTGATGTTGTTTATAGTGGTGGTGGTGATGTTCACAGTGGTGGTGATGGTGTTTACAGTGGTGGTGATGTTGTTTATAGTGGTGGTGGTGGTGATGTTTACAGTGGTGGTGGTGGTGGTGATGTTTACAGTGGTGGTGATGGTGTTTACAGTGGTGGTGATGATGTTTACAATGGTGGTGATGGTGTTTACAGTGGTGGTGATGTTTACAGTGGTGGTGGTGATGATGTTTACAGTGGTGATGATGTTTACGGTGGTGGTGATGATGTTTACAGTGGTGGTGATGGTGTTTACAGTGGTGGTAATGTTTACAGTGGTGGTGGTGATGATGTTTACAGTGGTGGTGATGTTTACGGTGGTGGTGATGATGTTTACAGTGGTGGTGATGTTGTTTATAGTGGTGGTGATGGTGTTTACAGTGGTGGTGATGGTGTTTACAGTGGTGGTGATGATGTTTACAATGGTGGTGATGGTGTTTACAGTGGTGGTGATGTTTACAGTGGTGGTGGTGATGATGTTTACAGTGGTGGTGATGTTTACGGTGGTGGTGATGATGTTTACAGTGGTGGTGATGGTGTTTACAGTGGTGGTAATGTTTACAGTGGTGGTGGTGATGATGTTTACAGTGGTGGTGATGTTTACGGTGGTGGTGATGATGTTTACAGTGGTGGTGATGTTGTTTATAGTGGTGGTGATAGTGTTTACAGTGGTGGTGATGGTGTTTACAGTGGTGGTGATGTTTACAGTGGTGGTGGTAGTGAGGTTTACAGTGGTGGTGATGGTGTTTACAGTGGTGGTGATGTTTACAGTGGTGGTGATGGTGTTTACAGTGGTGGTGATGTTTACAGTGGTGGTGATCGTGTTTACAGTGGTGGTGATGTTTACAGTGTGGTGGTGATGGTGTTTTACAGTGTGGTGATGGTTACAGTGTGTAATGTTTACAGTGGTGGTGGTGATGATGTTTACAGTGGTGGTGATGTTTACGGTGGTGGTGATGATGTTTACAGTGGTGGTGATGTTGTTTATAGTGGTGGTGATGGTGTTTACAGTGGTGGTGATGGTGTTTACAGTGGTGGTGATGTTTACAGTGGTGGTGGTAGTGAGGTTTACAGTGGTGGTGATGGTGTTTACAGTGGTGGTGATGTTTACAGTGGTGGTGATGGTGTTTACAGTGGTGGTGATGTTTACAGTGGTGGTGATCGTGTTTACAGTGGTGTTGATGTTTACAGTGGTGGTGGTGATGGTGTTTACAGTGGTGGTGATGATGGTGTTTACAGTGGTGGTGATGTTTACAGTGTTGGTGGTGGTGATGTTTACAGTGGTGATGATGTTTACAGTGGTGGTGGTGATGTTTACAGTGGGGGTGATATTGTTTACAGTGGTGGTGATGGGAAGCAGGTGTCTCACAACAAAACACAACACAAATATAAATATTTTATTTACTGTAAAACCCACCAATGAACCCTCATGTGTCTACTGAGTGTTTATATAAATGTTAATGATGCTGAAATCTGAAAATACTAGGTTTTCTTTGGGGACTATTTTAACCTCACAGTGTACTGCATGTATCCCTCCACCATGAATGAAGTTTAAGACTGAAATCTTCTCTCAGACTTCAGACAGTGTATTTACAACCATGTACTGTAATAACTTTCTGTGAGGGGGCTTTTAGGGGTGGATGAGGGGTGGCATGTGTGCTGTTGCTTGTTTGATTTTGACTATTAATTTAAAGAATCATGTTTAAATGTTTCCGTGTCGTATGTTCAGGACACCCCTGCACTGTGCGGCCTCCTGCAACAGTGTCCATCTCTGTAAGCTGTTGGTGGAGTCCGGAGCAGCCATCTTCGCCACCACCATCAGCGACGTAGAGACGGCAGCAGATAAGTGTGAAGAGATGGAGGAGGGATACATACAGTGCTCTCAGTTCCTCTATGGTGAGTGAAATGCACGTTCTGGGTGCCAGTGGCCTTTGTTCAGTTGGTCAGTCAATTAGCGTTAAATGCCTGTATCTCATTTTTAAACATTTTTGTTTTTCTACATCATTTGAACACGACAGATGCTGTTTATGTTGTGTGAAAATTTCAGGATGAATGGACCAATAGAAATGCTCCAAAATAGCTTGAAAAAATTCTGGTTCCATTGACTCACATTGAAAGTACAATAAATGTTTGTCCTCTCCTGTAACATTACTATTTTGGATGTATATATATATATATATAGGTCATAAACAAGATATTTGAATATGTGTTTAGAATCTGATAAATATATATGTAAAATTGTGTAGCCATTAGCCATTGCTAAATAAATAAATAAATAAATAGTGATGTAGCGGTGGTGTAGTGGTTAGTATGGTGGTCTAGTGGTTAGTACGGTGGTGTAGTGGTTAGTACGGTGGTGTAGTGGTTAGTATGATGGTCTAGTGGTTAGTACGGTGGTATAGTGGTTAGTACGGTGGTGTAGTGGTTAGTACGGTGGTGTAGTGGTTAGTACGGTGGTGTAGTGGTTAGTATGGTGGTGTAGTGGTTATTATGGTGGTGTAGTGGTTAGTATGGTGGTGTAGTGGTTAGTATGGTGGTGTAGTGGTTAGTACGGTGGTGTCGTGGTGTCGTGGTTAATACGGTGGTGTAATGGTTATTATGGTGGTGTAGTGGTTAGTATGGTGGTGTAGTGGTTATTATGGTGGTGTAGTGGTTAGTATGGTGGTGTAGTGGTGAGTATGGTGGTTTAGTGGTTAGTACGGTGGTGTAGTGGTTAGTACGGTGGTGTGGTCAGCACAGTGGTGTAGTGGTTAGTATCGTGGTGTAGTGGTTAGTATGGTGGTGTAGTGGTTAGTATGGTGGTGTCGTGGTTAACATGGTGGTGTAGTGGTTAGTACGGTGGTGTAGTGGTTATTATGGTGGTGTAGTGGTTAGTACGGTGGTGTAATGGTCAGCACAGTGGTGTAGTGGGTAGTACGGTGGTGTAGTGGTTAGTATGGTGGTGTTGTGGTTAACATGGTGGTGTAGTGGTTAGTACGGTGGTGTAGTGGTTAGTACGGTGGTGTAGTGGTTAGTACGGTGGTGTAGTGGTTAGTATGGTGGTGTCGTGGTTAACATGGTGGTGTAGTGGTTAGTGCGGTGGTGTAGTGGTTAGTAGGGTGGTGTAGTGGTCAGTACGGTGGTGTAGTGGTTAGTGTGGTGGTGTCGTGGTTAACATGGTGGTGTTGTGGTTAGTACGGTGGTGTAGTGGTCAGCACGGTGGTGTAGTGGTTAGTACGGTGGTGTAGTGGTTAGTATGGTGGTGTCGTGGTTAACATGGTGGTGTAGTGGTTAGTATGGTGGTGTAGTGGTTAGTACGGTAGTGTAGTAGTTAGTACGGTGGTGTAGTGGTTAGTACGGTGGTGTAGTGGTTAGTACGGTGGTGTAGTGGTCAGCGCGGTGGTGTAGTGGTTAGTACGGTGGTGTAGTGGTTAGTATGGTGGTGTCGTGGTTAACATGGTGGTGTAGTGGTTAGTATGGTGGTGTAGTGGTTAGTACGGTAGTGTAGTAGTTAGTACGGTGGTGTAGTGGTTAGTACGGTGGTGTAGTGGTTAGTACGGTGGTGTAGTGGTTAGTATGGTGGTGTCGTGGTTAACATGGTGGTGTAGTGGTTAGTACGGTGGTGTAGTGGTCAGCACGGTGGTGTAGTGGTTAGTGCGGTGGTGTAATGGTTAGTACGGTAGTGTAGTAGTTAGTACGGTGGTGTAGTGGTTAGTACTGTGGTGTAGTGGTTAGTACAGTGGTGTAGTGGTTAGTACGGTAGTGTAGTGGTTAGTATGGTGGTGTAGTGGTTAGTATGGTGGTGTCGTGGTTAACATGGTGGTGTAGTGGTTAGTATGGTGGTGTAGTGGTCAGCACGGTGGTGTAGTGGTTAGTACGGTGGTGTAGTGGTTAGTACGGTAGTGTAGTAGTTAGTACGGTGGTGTAGTGGTTAGTACTGTGGTGTAGTGGTTAGTATGGTGGTGTAGTGGTTAGTATGGTGGTGTAGTGGTTAGTATGGTGGTGTAGTTGTTAGTACGTTGGTGTAGTAGTTAGTACGGTGGTGTAGTGGTTAGTATGGTGGTGTAGTGGTTAGTATGGTGGTGTAGTGGTTAGTACGATGGTGTAGTGGTTAGTACGGTGGTGTAGTGGTGAGTACGGTGGTGTAGTGGTTAGTATGGTGGTGTAGTGGTTAGTATGGTGGTGTAGTGGTGAGTACGGTGGTGTAGTGGTTAGTATGGTGGTGTAATGGTTAGTACAGTGGTGTAGTGGTTAGTATGGTGGTGTAGTGGTTAGTATGGTGGTGTAGTGGTTAGCATGGTGATGTAGTGGTTAGTACTGTGGTGTAGTGGTTAGTATGGTGGTGTAGTGGTTAGTATGGTGGTGTAGTGGTTAGCATGGTGGTGTAGTAGTTAGTACGGTGGTGTAGTGGTTAGTATGGTGGTGTAGTGGTTAGTATGGTGGTGTAGTGGTGAGTACGGTGGTGTAGTGGTTAGTATGGTGGTGTAATGGTTAGTACAGTGGTGTAGTGGTTAGTATGGTGGTGTAATGGTTAGTACAGTGGTGTAGTGGTTAGTATGGTGGTGTAGTGGTTAGTATGGTGGTGTAGTGGTTAGCATGGTGGTGTAGTGGTTAGTACTGTGGTGTAGTGGTTAGCATGGTGGTGTAGTGGTTAGTATGGTGGTGTAGTGGTTAGTACGGTGGTGTAGTGGTTAGTATGGTGGTGTAGTGGTTAGTATGGTAGTGTAGTGGTTAGTATGGTGGTGTAATGGTTAGTACAGTGGTGTAGTGGTTAGTATGGTGGTGTAGTGGTTAGTATGGTGGTGTAGTGGTTGGTATGGTGGTGTAGTGGTTAGTATGGTGGTGTAGTGGTTAGTATGGTGCTGTAGTGGTCAGTATGGTGGTGTAGTGGTTAATGTGGTGGTGTAGTGGTCAGTATGGTGGTGTAGTGGTTAGTATGGTGGTGTAGTGGTTGGTATGGTGGTGTAGTGGTTAGTATGGTGGTGTAGTGGTTAGTATGGTGCTGTAGTGGTCAGTATGGTGGTGTAGTGGTTAATATGGTGGTGTAGTGGTTAGTATGGTGGTGTAGTGGTCAGCATTGTCTCCTCACAGTAAGATGATCTGGGTTGGATTCCCGGTCAGGGCTGTTCTGTGTGGAGTGTGTATGTTCTCTCCGTGCTTGAGTGGGTTTCCTCCGGGTACTCCTATTTCCTCCCACAGATGTATGTTAGGTTGATCAGTCACTCTAAACTGCCTGTAGGTGTGAGTGTGTGTTGGCCATGTGATGGATTGGCGATGGATGGATGGATAAATAAATAAACAAATAAAAAAAAATAAACAAATAAGCAGATTGTTTTAGAATATAAAAAAATCCTTAAGTATCATCTTCATTTCTACAGACATGCATCAACTCATATTAGTTCAGTCCACTGAAATACTTTGCTGGGTCTGAGTCTAGACTGCGGTCCTCCAGCCAATGACTCCTGACATGTGGTATAACTCAGAGGCTGCAATGTTTGCATTTGACTGTCAGCATTTCTTCTTTCAATGAACTTCACACAATCACATAAAAGCATGATTTAATATAGTATTAAACTTTTAACATTACAAGACAAACAGAATTTATTTAGTTTTTATTTCAAATTGGCCAAAAAACTGAATGAATAAGTAGTTTTGAAGATCTGTATGAATATAAATGTGAATTCTATGTAAGAACATACTGATGTTCTGGGTTCCAGGTGTGCAGGAGAAGCTGGGGGTGATGAATAAAGGTGCGGTTTACGCTCTGTGGAATTATGAAGCCCAGAGTGCGGACGAGCTCTCCTTCCGCGAGGGAGACGCTCTGACGGTCCTGAGGCGCAGAGATGACACCGAGACCGAGTGGTGGTGGGCGAGGCTCAACAACCAGGAGGGATACGTCCCCCGAAACCTGCTGGGGGTAAGAGGGGTCTCAATCCTTACCTCACTGTCAAATGTCTGGATCTCAGTTCATGTCATTTGATACCTAGTCCAATAGGATATCTGCATTTTCACTGCAGTGCATTAGAGCCCCAGTCTAGGTTAGACAGACTTTGATGTCAGCAATGAAGTGACCAGTTAATTCTGCTGTGAATAGACTGCTCTCATGGGACGGCAGCCAGTGTGAAGCGATAGATTGGTGAAAAATCTAATTTACACAGTTCATTTCTATATCGTGGCAGCTGCATGGCTCTAGTTCACTATGCTGTAGAGAAAGTAAAAGTTCAACAACAACAAAAAACACTATACTGCCAAAAGTTCACTTGCCGAATTCCAGAAGTACATCTGTGAGGTCAGACACTGATGTTGGACAAGAAGGTCTGGCTCACAGTCTCCACTTTAATTCATCCCAAAGGTGTTCTATCAGGTTGAGGTCAGGACTCTGTCCAGGCCAGTCAAGTTCTTCCACACCAAACTCGCTCCTCCATGTCTTTATGGAGCTGGACTGGTGGGCAGTCATGTTGGAACAGGAAGGAGCTGTCCCTAAACTGTCCCCACAAAGTTAGGAATATGAAATTGTCCAGAATCTGCTGAAACATTAAGAGTTCCTTTCACTGGAACTAAGGGTCCAAGCCCACCTCCTAAAAAAAACAGCCCCACACCATAATCCCCCCTCCACCAAACTTTACACTCTGCACAATTCAGTCAGACAAATATCTGAAAGTATCTCCTAAATTTATTAAATTAAACAGCACCAAAGGTCCTCACTCATCCATCCAAATCAAGTTCAGGTGTTTCAATCACTTCATGGCCACAGGTGTACAAAACCAGCACCTAGTCATGCAGACTGCTTCTACACACATTAGTGAAGTTTCCTCACTACTAAATATTCCACTGTCGACTGTCAGTGCTAGTATAACAAAGTGGAAGTTCCTGTATGGTCAGTGGAGCTGATAGTGGACAGTGAGTCAGAACTGCTGTTGTAATTGTACCTTCTTTTTTTTCCCTCAGTTGTATCCCAGGATCAAGCCGAGGCAGCGTTCTCTGGCCTAGTGGCCCCCCGGTGGTCAGACAAGAGAATGCAGTCTCATTCCTTAAGCTCAGCGTGGAGCGGCGGCTGGACGCTCAGCCCCGGCTTTGCCCTCTTCGTGCATCAGTACCACCCCAGTCACAGCGTCCAGAGGGCACGGCAAGGAGAGGTTGGAGCATGGAGCATGTGCGGAGGCTTCTTACATAGCTGCAGGAGGAGTTTGGAGGTCGATGGGAGTCTGATTTTAAACACGTCATCAGCTGTGCTGGTCATATATTCCAGTTTACTTTTCACCCATATGCCCGTTCAGGGCCACAGTAGATTTCCTTTCCCAGACTGTGAGTGTGCGTGAGTGCGGGATGTGAACGGAATGACAGAAAGAGGATGCAGTGTGGGGTCCTGGTGCGCGTGAGAGTTTCGCGTCCTGGACGGATGAAGCCGCGTGGGACGTGTCCTTCGTCTCCCGCGGTGAGAGAGCTGCTGATGTAGAGGAGGAAGGAAGGAAGGAGATAGAAAGTGAACAGAAGGAAACCTTGACGCGAGAGAAAGTTGCTGAAAGCTCCAGAGGAAGTGTCCTGAAGTGGAGACGTGCATGTTTTTGTATGTGGAAGGCTTTGTTTGCTGGCTTGCACTGCAAAGGAATGATAGCTTTGGCAAGTGAAATCGTCATGAACCTTCAATATATGTTGTATTTTTTGTTGTAGGTGTGAGAATATTAGCCTTAAAGGGCCCATAACATGAGAAAAACTCACTTTTCTTGAAACATTGAGTTTGAAGTCATATCTAGACACTGCAAATTGTGCTGTTCAGCCCATGTGGTCCATCTATGGAAACTAAGCAGCCTGTTTTAAATTTTTAATTTGTTATGTCACAAAAAAGAATCTCTATTTGGCAGCTTAGCCCCGCCCACTTAGGTCAACAAGCTCAAGACAGAGCTCATGTACACACATATATCACTCTTAAAGTCACAGTAACAATCAAATCCTGAAGGATAAAGAGCAGCTAGTATAATAAACAGGTTTGTATATAATTACATGTATCTGCCCTTTAATGTTTAGACTGTTCAGCCCGTTTCTTATGTTTCAAATAGTATGAAAACATGTTGTTTATATTCCAAATTATTGATTATAAAATAGCTTAAAATAAGATAATGTCACTAAATTAAGAAAATAAAATGACGTACAACTAGTTCAGTCTAATATTCCTGCAACCAATTGATGTTCACTTGCTGAGATATCATTCCCGGTGTGTTTGGATGAGCGAGTGAGATTGGGAGAGGAGTATAAGATGAAATACACTGTTATATCTTGACAGTATATTGCAAAATATAAATAGAATATATTGTAATATATTTTCAATATATCACTCTTTTTGTATGGGTGCCGCCGGCGAAGAACTCTAACAGGCAGTTGATTTTTCATTGCGCGGAAGAAGCTGAGCATAAATACGTCTGTATTTACACCCGAGATGGAGTTCAGCCGGTTTTATATGTTCTGTATCTCTCGCTCTTCATTTTAAAAGCTGTTAATGACGCAGGACGAGAGGAAATGCTTTGAAATGCTCGACACCTGAATATATATGTATGTACAGAGAGGCATATAAACACTGTTTATGTCTCATGTCATGTAAACGTGCACAATAAAAAGTTCTCGCACATCAGCACTGTGTGTTCACGTGTTTTCAGTGTTTTCAGTTTTGGATATTTCTGTATAATTATAACCGGAACTGTTTTGTGTAACATGATTCTGATCAATTATGTGGTTCCCTTTATTAAAAATGCTCTTTTTTAGGATAACTGAAGTGAAATAATAGAAAACAATAACATTTTTAAAAAATGGGTCTGACATATACTGTAATATGAATGCAGCTAACAGTCACATCACACACAGCAGTGCTGCTGGAGTGTTTAAACACTGTGTCCACTCACTGTCCACTCTATTAGACACTCCTACTACTTGCTGGTCCACCTTGTAGATGTAAAGTCAGAGAGAGTAGCTCATCTGCTGCTGCACAGTTTGTGTTCTCTAGTCCTTCATCAGTGGACACTGCTGTCTGGATAGTTTTGGTTGGTGGACGATTCTCAGTCCAGCAGTGACACTGAGGTATTTAAACACTCCAGCTGATCCACTCACACCAGCACAACACACTAATTTACCACCACCATGTCAGTGTCACTGCAGTGCTGAGAATGACCCACCTCCCTAATGGTACCTGCTCCGTGGTGGTTCTGTGGGGGTCCTGATCATTAAAGAACAGAGTAATAAAGTATACAGAGAATCAGATGAACTACAGTCTGTAAGTGTAGCTCCTATATGGTCAGTGGAGCTGATAGAGTGGACAGTGAGGGTAGATAACGTGTTTCACTGTAAGCGATAATAAGATAATCAGAGATGTCAGGTTGATAGTTTTACTGTGGGTGATCTAATTCTCTGCACTTTTTTAATCAGATAATTACACAGAAATATACCTCAGTGTTATTTAAGCTGTTGTTGTTGGAGCTCTTCCCATATTTATTACAGGTTGTTTCAGGCTCTGCTGGTCTCACACTGTTAATGAGTCTGTGTAACTGGCACAGTGAGTCAGCACTCTCCTCTCAGCTCCTTCCACTATTACTGTTTCATAACTGCTCATTAAATCATTGATAAGGGAGCCTGACTGACTGCTGCCAAGCAACCTCTGACCTGCGGCATCTGTAAAAGTTCATTCACAAGGACGTTCGCTCATTCTAGGAAAAACCTGCAGCCAGAACCATAGAAATACACTCATAAGCACGAAAATAAGAAGTTTTGAGCGGACGATATGGCAAACATACTTAAAATATCACAATATTTATATAACAAAGACCCAGCATTTTACACAATACTATCAAAAACTGTGCCTACAAGGATTTGTATTCAGTTTTTGTACATACTGTGCTGCACTGAATCCAATCAAACTGCACTAATTTTACTCTCTTTATAATAAAACATGCACTTGTTCAGTGTTTGTACACATACTACCCATATCATCACTGTTTGTTTTTCAGATAACAACGTGTCAAACATCAGGCATATTCATGACCTGGAACCTCGCAAATGTCTGGTTCTATTCACCACCACTGTGAACAATTCTCACTTGGTTACTTTCTCTAGAACAGAGTGTTTCACACCGAACCTCTCTGAATGTGAATTAATCTGAATTATTTAAATTATGCAGAGCTTTTGAAAATCTAGTGGTGTTCCCCTTTAACTCCAGTCTTATCTCAGCCTAAGTGTGCCCTACACCTGTTCTGAGCTGCAGTTCGCTGTGCTGGGGGGCGGATTGCTTAATCTAGGCTGGACCTGTTTATTGCAGAACACTGACTCAGCAGCCTGTCACTGACAGAAGTCTAGACCTTCAGTGCAGGGGCAAAAGGGCTTTTCCCTTTTCTTCGTCCCTTCTTTCTGCATTGCAGGTGGTCTGTGCTATTGCCATGCCAAACTCTAAGGGTTTTCACATCAACACCCCTCTGACTGAGAGCGTTGCTATGGCCAAGCGGCTTGGCACCACTGTGTACCTGAAGATGGAGAGCTCACAGCCTGCAGGTTCATTCAAAATCCGTGGAATTGGACACCTGGTCCACAAGGTGAGGAGGGACTCTCAGGATGTACCTGTAGATATGAGATGTCTTCCTGATAACATAACTGTTTATCTCATTGCACCTTCAGAGCTGTGTTCTGCTTTTCTGCTCAGATCTATTAGAACCCGTCAGTTTATTCATTACGTTCAGTGTTGTGTTCTCTTCAGTCACTGCCATTTTGAATCTGTTGGCCTTCATTTGCATATATTATGTGACGCAACCTAAGCTGCATTTTTGTGCATGATCAGAAATGTATGCATTAATCACAACACATAAATGCTTTTGCATTGTTTTGTCTTTGTGGGATGTGAAAAGGGGAGCATTTCCTTATGTTGGATGTTAAGATATAGAGATTTTCAGCAATTAAACAATGCACTAAACATCTAGTTTGGTTATATTAAGTTCATGCAAGACTTCTTTGTATATTTGTATTTTTGTGGTTTTACAGAGTTGTAGTTTCCCAATTGTGTCATTTCACTACAGTTGACGCGGAGCAGTAGTCGTAAAAACTACAATTCCCATGCTGCATAGCGGAGCAGGCTGCCTAGCAGCTCACCAGCTAGGCGATGTAAATTATTACCCAAAAATACTACACAAGTACTACACACAGAGAATGACTTTTGAAACAGTGCCTAAAATACACGGATTATGTAAAGAATGGTGTTTCTTTCCATATCTTTATTTTTCTGTTTCATTTTTATACCGTTATGATGACAAAGCAATGCTAAAGTCACTGAGCCAACTTTAACCCCGCGTGTGGTCAATATTACATTATTTAAAAGCCTTTCGGTTATTATGTCATAGTATATGAACTACCATGACATAAAAAAGTAAACAGAGCTTTAAATACATACTTCATGCAATATTTTATAAACAAGCTTTTGAATTTTTGTTTTCATACTTTTACTGCGTGCGCAGTGCCCTCTAGCGCCGGGCACTGTAATTGCAGCACACATGCTGAACACCTTTCTTTAAGCTTGCAGGTCCAAAATCCGGTGGGGTGGTCTGTGCGTCAGGTGGGTAAAATTATGAAAAAATCACCTTTATGTATCGTTATTACTATTATTTTTTGTTAATTATTATTATTGTTATTATTATGATTACTGCATTGATCTCTCATAGGCTCGTGTTTGATCTATCTGCCCTCCCCGAATAACTTACACTGTAATGGTCCATACAGGTGGAAATGCAGGTCTGGCTACAGCATATGCAGCACGTATGCTCAACATCCCGGCCACCATCATTGTGCCTTCAACCTCGCCCCAGGTGGTGCTGGAGAAGCTGTGGGACCAGGGGGCCATAGTGAAAGTCGTGGGGAGGGTAAGAGTACACTATCACTACAAATTAGAATCACTTCTTATATAGATTACTAGCTATTTTGTTCAGACATGCAGTGTAGACTGAAATATTATAAAGTATAAAGTTATTACTATAAGATAATAAAAAATACACAAATACACAGATATAAATATACAACATATACACATTACCATGCGCACTATACACCAATAAACCATAACATTCAAATCACTCCCTTATATCTACACACACTGTCCAGTGTATCAGCTCCACTGACCATACAGGAGCTACCCTTACAGACTGTAGTTCATCTGATTCTCTGTATACTTTGTTACTCTGTTTCTCAATGGTCAGGACCCCCTCAGAGCAGGTATTATTTGGGAAGGTGGGTCATTCTCAGTACTGCAGTGACGCTGACGTGGTGGTGTGTTAGTGTGTGTTGTGCTGGTGTAAGTGGATCAGACACAGCAGTGCTGCTGGAGTGTTTAAATATTGTGTCCACTCACTGTCCACTCTATTAGACACTCCTACTACTTGCTGGTCTACCTTGTAGATGTAAAGTCAGAGACAGTAGCTCATCTGCTTTGTGTTCACTAGTTCTTCATCAGTGGACACAGGATGCTGCCCACAGGACACTGTTGTCATGATAGTTTTGGTTGGTGGACGATTCTCAGTCCAGCAGTGACACTGAGGTGTTTAAACACTCCAGCAGCAGCACTGCTGTGTCTGATCCACTCACACCAGCACAACACATGATGCACAGTACAGAAGACAGTGGGTTGTGTACACTGCGTACAGCTGTTGTGTGTATATTAAGCAGGTATGGGATGATGCGAATGCTGAGGCTCTTCGTATGGCTAAAAGCGAGAACCTCGTCTTTGTGCCACCGTTTGACCATCCTCTGCTGTGGTGAGTCGTTTTCCTCAAATGAATCAGAATCACTTCACTGGTCAAGTGAGCTCACATGCAGTGGGAATTTGCCCTGGTGTTTATGTTTTACATAAATGGACAGAAAACAAAGAGTAAACAAATAAATATAAATAAACACAACACACCCTGAAACGGTGTCATGCATGTACACGTAATGTCACTGAATCATTTCTAATGAATCAGATCACACTGAATCATTTTTAAAGAATCAGATCACACTGAATCATTTCTAAAGAATCAGATCACACTGAATCATTTCTAAAGAATCAGATCACACTGAATCATTTCTAAAGAATCAGATCACATTGAATCATTTCTAAAGAATCAGATCACACTGAATCATTTCTGGAGAATCAGATCACATTGAATCATTTCTAAAAAATCAGATCACACTGAATCATTTCTGAAGAATCAGATCACACTGAATCATTTCTAAAAAATCAGATCACACTGAATCATTTCTAAAGAATCAGATCACACTGAATCATTTCTAAAAAATCAGATCACACTGAATCATTTCTAAAAAATCAGATCACACTGAATCATTTCTGAAGAATCAGATCACACTGAATCATTTCTAAAGAATCAGATCACACTGAATCATTTCTAAAGAATCAGATCACACTGAATCATTTCTAAAGAATCAGATCACATTGAATCATTTCTAAAGAATCAGATCACACTGAATCATTTCTAAAGAATCAGATCACACTGAATCATTTCTAAAGAATCAGATCACATTGAATCATTTCTAAAGAATCAGATCACACTGAATCATTTTAAAAAAATCAGATCACACTGAATCATTTCTAAAGAATCAGATCACACTAAATCACTGTCTCTGCAGGGAGGGTCACGCTAGCATCATACACGAGCTGAAGGCCTCTCTGCCGTGCCGGCCGGGGGCCGTGGTGCTGTCTGTGGGTGGCGGGGGGCTGTTCTGTGGGGTGATGCAGGGGCTGGATGAGGTGGGCTGGGGCAGCGTGCCGGTGCTCTGTATGGAGACTGTCGGGGCAGATTGCCTTAATGCAGCCATGAAAGCTGGACATGTGGTCACACTACCAGATATTACCAGGTAATAACTCATATAAATACTACTCAGAGCTAACATGTACGTTATAGAACATATAGTTTTCTTGTGTACATTAAAGAGATAACTGTATTATAATATTAGAACTCCAAAACATTTCCATTTAGTAGTATGAAGCTAAACTGATATTCAGAATGAAATTCTACTAAAAATGTATTTACAGAATTTAATTCTTCTAAAGTTAATACCAAGAAAAAGGTTGTACTAAAATTTTATATCCAGAATTCAATTCTACTAAAATTAATATTCAGAATGAAGTTCTACAACAATTAATATCCAGAATGAAGTTCTACTAAAATCAATATCCAGTATGAGGCTGTACTCAAATTAATATCCAGAATAAAGTTCTACTAAAATTAATGTCCAGAATAAGGTTGTACTAAAATTTTATATCCAAAATGAAATTCTACTAAAATTAATATCCAGAATGACATTCGAGTCAAATTAATATTCATAATGAAGTAAAACTAAAATTATTGTCAGGAATGAAGTTAAACTAGAATTGTCATCCAGAATAATGTTCTGGTAAAATAATATCTAGAATGAAGTTCTAATATAGATAATTAAGTGAAATTATAATAAAATAAACATCCAGTTAAATTAATACTATTTGAACTTTATTCTGGATATTAATTTTATTAGAACAACATTCAAATATTATTTGAAATGAAGTTTTATTAAATGATTTGTAGTATTTGAATCTATTATATTTTCAATTGTACATATAAACACTACTCTGACCGATGACTCCAGACTGTGGAGCAGTTGTGTATGAATGGGGTCTATTGCTCTGTATGTGGTGTTTGTGTTGATGTGTTTGTTAGTGAGGCTAAGTGTTTAGGAGCGAAGACGGCCTGCAGTGCCGCGTTTGAGTACAGCAAAAGGTCCAATGTCATCTCAGAGCTGGTGACTGACCGACAGGCTCTGCAGGCAGTGGAGCTGTTTCTGGGTAAATAACTTCAGTCATTTATACACAGAGTTTATAACAAACTAACTGTTTACAGCACTTCAGCTAAACTCACGTCTGGCTTTCCCCCATAAGATATACAGCAATACAGGTTTTCCATGTCTCTTACATGCATTTTACACAATAAACACTGAAATAATTTTTTTTCTAGACAGGAAGCTTTTACTCAGTAAAACACTTCATTATTTAAATATTCAAACAGTATTAATAGAGTAAGTAGTGTTTTTACATATGTCAATGTGTTTATTTAACCAAGCTTCTCCTTGTGGAAACAACCCAGCATTATTTACAGTTCTCATCTAATATCTGCTTTAACTACTCAGTACTTCATTAAGCTAAATCAAGATTGTTGAGATAGATAGATAGATAGATAGATAGATAGATAGATAGATAGATAGATAGATAGATAGATAGATAGATAGATAGATAGATAGATAGATAGATAGATAGATAGATAGATAGATAGATAGATAGATAGATAGATAGATAGATAGATAGATAGATAGATAGATAGATAGACCAGAGATTAATTCAAGCCATCCAGTAGCTACTCCACAAGTACACAAGGTAAGACAAAGCAGGACTGTTACAAAAAATAAAAAAATTATATAAAAAATAAAAAATTATATAAAAATCCATATAAAAAGAATATAAAAAAAAAGAATATACAATATACCCGGAGTGGTGGGCAGCTCTATTCACAGTACCCGAAGAGCAGTTGGGGGTTTGGTGTCTTGTTCAAGGAGAACTTCAGTCATGTTTTATTGGTTCAGGGGATTGAACCAGTGGTCCAGCTCACAACATATAACTGGTCATATAACTCTGTATGACTCTTGTCTCGTTTGTGCTTTGCTGTGCAGATGAGGAGCGGGTGCTGGTGGAGTTGGCGTGCGGAGCTTCTCTGGCTGCCGTGTACGGCGGCGTTATAGAGCGGCTGCAGGACGAAGGCCAACTGCCCAAACCTCTCCGCTCCCTGGTGGTCATTGTGTGCGGGGGCAGCAGCGTCAGCCTTGCCGGGCTACAGCACCTGAGGACGGTCTGCAAATAATCAGGACTACAACTCCCATGATTCCATTACCAATCCAATTCACAGGTTAAATACTGACGGCAGTGAATCTTGCGGGTGCGTGGAGTAAACTGTGAAATACTGTGAAATGACAATAAATGACTGCCTACTGGCTGCAGTACTTTCATAGTAACTACACTCTACTGCTACTGTGTGTGTTGTATATAATCTACAGTAATTTAACACTCATATGCAAATGTGAACACATCCTATAGAGAGATCATACTTCTGCGCATCTAATACACAGTTACTGTTTATTTACTGAATTTATCACTCTGGAAAAAGAGTAAAACGTAACATGCGCCCTGTAGAAATGTTACAGCACATTTTCTGCTGTATGTTTTCTTTTGTAATAAGATAAACTCATACATAGAAATTGTGGACTAATTTTTTATATAAGTCCTCCATAGAGGATCTCTTAGAAAAGTGTTCTTCAAAATTTTGCCTATGTCTGTATTCATGCACCACATTTTGCACTGAGCGTGCAAGGAACATCTCCTAACGTGCACATATACACATGAACCTCACAGTAACCTGCTGTTATTGCAAGAAATACATTCACTTTTAAGAATCTGTGTTAAATATTATTAAGTCCTTGCAAGTACAGACAAAATCCAGACAATCCAGGCTTTGTGGTGGCTGCTGCTGTTATCTATGTGCTTCACAGATAACAGCGTTCTTCTTATTCCAGAAATGTTTAGTCGAGGCTGGTGCTTTAAAACTGCTCTCAGTCTTTTTTATCATCGCTGTCCAAAGAAAATTCTCCACAATTGCCTGTAATAAAACCTCTATACATTGACTTACACTGAAAGTAACGCCTGTTTTTGGTCTCTCCTGTAAAGTTTTTTGGAGATACTTGTGTTTCTTTGGATGATATGATTTTAGCTCTAACTTTAACATAAAAACAGTGACAAGTGTTCAGAATCTTCAGATACCTTAGCGTACAACTAGTGAATTTAAAGTGACCTCACCAGTGAATGGAACCAGACACCCACCTCTAAAAGCCTACAGTTATATATATATATATATATATATATATATATATATATATATATATATATATATATATATATATATATATATATATATATATATATTTATGGTGTTAATGGGGGTGTTAATAGATTTTCAAAAGCTCTGCACAATTTAATTGTGAATGGAACCAGACGTCTACTCTAAAAGCTCCCTGGTTATGAATATGCTGCCTGATGCCAAATGCATTGTTTTATGCAAATTTGAAGAAGGACATGACCTAAAATATCTACAGTATTAATGATGGAGGGATATATGCAGAATGTTCCGCGACAAGAAAAATACATTATTTTCAGATTTTCAGTATTTTACCATCATTAATATTCCATTTAAACACTCAGGAGTCAGATATGGAGACCCCTGGTTCTCCTCACCACCACTGTAAACACAATCTGAACCATTTCACACCAAAACCCTCTGAATCAGTATGTTTACACCTCACACTAAAATTATACAGAATTTTTGAAATACAACTAAGTTCTCCTTTAACTTTTAATAAAGTGACCCACAGAGGGCGCTTTTGCTGTAACAAATGTCTAATAGTTTAAAATGCCATTAAAAACAGACTTTATCCAGTTAGATCCTGATAACAGGCCGGTGTAGAGTATATTATAGGGTATAAGGTTCTGCTAATGGTCATTAAAGGACATTAAAGGAAAGCTATGTTTAGTTTATTACTGCAGTGGAACCTGATGTAACCAGACTCGATATCCGCCCTCGCTGCTTCTGCTGCTGGAGGAGAGAATAGTGACTATTACTGCATCAGCTCAGTCATTAAGCTCAGCCTGTATTTTTATTCTGTTCCTGCTTCCTGCCCACCTGGTCCTGGTAGGTTATAGTACAGTCTGGAAGCCAGTAAGCAGACCTGAGGTCTAGTCCTCATAAACTGGGGGCACATATGGTGGGAGATACCTGAGACCCTGGCAGAGAGAGAGAGAGTAACTGCTCAGTTTTATTGTTGATGTTTTAACACAGGCCACATAGACATTTAATTCAGTACACATTTAAACAAATTTCAATACACATTTCAATACACACTACACCACCGTACTAACCACTAAACCACCATACTGACCACTACACCACTGTACTAACCACTACATCACGGTACTAACCACTACACCACCGTACTAACCACTACACCACCATACTGACCACTACACCACCATACTAACCACTACACCACCGTACTAACCACTAAATCACCGTACTAACCACTACACCACCATACTAACCACTACACCACCATACTAACCACTACACCACCGTACTAACCACTACACCACCATACTAACCACTGCACGACCATACTATCCACTACACCACGTACTAACCACTACACCACCGTACTAACCACTACACCACCATGCTAACCACTACACCACCATACTAACCACTACACCACCTTACTAACCACTACACCACCATACTAATTACTACACCACCATAGTAACCACTACACCACCATACTAACCACTACACCACCATACTAACCACTACACCACCATAGTAACCACTACACCACCATACTAACCACTACACCACCGTACTAACCACTACACCACCATACTAATTACTACACCACGTACTAACCACTACACCACTGTACTAATTACTACACCACCGTGCTGACCACTACACCAAATCACTTGGAAAACATTCTGGTTCCATAGACTTACATTGAAACTTTTTTGTCCCTCCTGTAAAGCTGCTATTTTAGGTGGTATATGGTTCTATATACCACGAAAAGGTTCCCCTCTTGTTACAAGCGAGATTGCAGAACTCTTAATGGTTCTATATAGAACCACATTCATGTAACACACTCTCCATCAATCTGGAGAACCATTTAAACTTGCAAATGAATGTTTATGGTTCGACACAAAACCATTGTCTTTACTGAAGAACTTTTACTTACTCCTTGTTAAATATGGGAATTACATCCCGGAGAAGCTGATCTGGGAGTGGGGTTCCTTTCTGTTTGGCTTGTTTTTGGCAGTAACGGTGTTGATGTAATTAATCTTGATCATGTGTTCAGTTCCGTTTAGAACAGCGTAGTTTTCACTCAGTCATTCCGGAGATCTGAGGATTTATGGCTGAAGTTGTTGACGCGTCCTGCTCCGTGTGTCAGGTCGTCGATCAGCCAGCTGGTAGAAGACAGAGTTCCCTTTGTTCTGGTTATGGATGTAGGGTTGCCATGTAAATCAGTTCATCTCCTCTTTTCAAACAGACTCTGACACTTTATAAATGCTCTGGTTTGGATGCTGGTAGCAGCTGCTGGTTTGTGGCTTCACCCAATCCAACCCCCGTCATTAATCTCAGCCCTTCATATGGAGCTTTATGGGTGCAAGCAAGAACCCACAGAGGTTTCGTCTTGTTTGACATTAGAGGCCGCAAAGTTAAACATCCTCCACTCTCATGCTTTGGGCCGAAATAACTGAAACACGCAGTGGCTTTTAAGGTTTTCCTGCCGATTTGCCAACATATAGCATGTTGAATCAACGTCTTGGGTTCATCGCTTGGTGGTGGTGAGGCTCTAGGAGCTTACAGGACAGTACAAAAGAAGGAAAACATTATATTTATGGCTGTTAGTGTTTACATTATTGATTTAATATAGATTATTATTATACATTATTGATTTAAGGCATTTGAGCCACATTATTATAACAACAGGGTGTAGGTCTCAGTGTTCTGGTCTGGGGAACATTCTCTGGATCCACTCATTCATGTGGAAGACTCTCTCAACTGATGTGGGTCTGAATCCATCTTTGTAGATAACATACACCATACATGCTGATCATCTTCTCTGGGGCGGATGGGATCTTCCAGCAAGACAATGAGACACACTGTCAGATGACTAGAATTGACCCACACTGTTTGAAAGAGCTGACCAAGACTTCCAAGTACTACCTTGAACCCTTAACTCCCCAGACTTGAACCCATTTGTGCATCTAACTGGATGGTGGTGTTGGCTCTATGAATCCTCCTCCACGCTCCCTCCAGCAGCTGTGGGATGCACTGCAGTCAACATGACTCCAGATACCTGTTACCACCTACCAGGACCTCATCGAGTCTCCCAGTTCTAGCTGCTGTCCGTGCTGCACACGACGGTTACTCTGTATATTAGCTCATTATAATGTGACTCCATTGTGTATATTTAGCTGTTGCTTACTACATGTACACAATGTGCTGCTTTCTTAAAGAGATGATCAGTTATTTATCTGTGCTGTCAAGTACGGAACCTCAGACGACCTGTTAAATAACTTCCCGTGGCCAGGCCGAGCCTTACCTCACTGAAATGGGTCTTGAAGATTGGCCAGAATCCCCCAGCTGCAATCACAAGTACCTCAGTATGTGATCATACCTTCTGGTGATGTTCACCCTATGGATCTATGAATCCTCCTCCACGCTCCCTCCAGCAGCTGTGGGATGCACTGCAGTCAACATGACTCCAGATACCTGTTACCACCTACCAGGACCTCATCGAGTCTCCCAGTTCTAGCTGCTGTCCGTGCTGCACACGACGGTTACTCTGTATATTAGCTCATTATAATGTGACTCCATTGTGTATATTTAGCTGTTGCTTACTACATGTACACAATGTGCTGCTTTCTTAAAGAGATGATCAGTTATTTATCTGTGCTGTCAAGTACGGAACCTCAGACGACCTGTTAAATAACTTCCCGTGGCCAGGCCGAGCCTTACCTCACTGAAATGGGTCTTGAAGATTGGCCAGAATCCCCCAGCTGCAATCACAAGTACCTCAGTATGTGATCATACCTTCTGGTGATGTTCACCCTATGGATCTATGGATCCTCCTCCACACTCCCTCCAGCAGCTGTGGGATGCACTGCAGTCGGCATGGCTCCAGGCGGTCACTCTGGTCATAATAATGTGACTGTGTATATTCTGTGTGTAAACTGAAATAAAAGAAAGCGATTGAGACAATGATGACCTGTTTAGAGGTCAGTGCTGAGTAATGTTGGTGTATTAACTGTATAGTTACTATAATGTAGTGCATCACACAGTCTGTTTAAGTTTTAATCAAACATAGACAACAAAGCAAGATAGATATTTAGCTAATTTGGCTGCTTGCACTTCAACAGTCACATGTAATATATTGTGTTGTAGACATGGTGACCACTGGTTCCCATCACCACCACAGTGGTCACGCCAAATCGCTTTGCTCACTACTCATTCAGAAATTCTGCAATATTGGTGGAATTCCCCTTTCAGCTCAAATCTCAGTTAAGAACACTTCTGAATCTGGAGAAACAGGCGCCTGATTGCAGAGAAAGTTTACAGATGATGTCACTGTGCGAATACGAGAATGTGACAACATCAAATATCCCTGTTACATTACACCCCACGCTGGTGTGTGGGTCGGCCGATTAGCTAATCCTCTGATTCATGGCTGTTCGGTGTTGTATAAAATAAACGTTTAAAGCCAGCCGGGATGGAAGGAAGTAAATGTTTTGCTTCACTCCAATGGCAACAGACAAACTCCGTCCGCCGCGCCAATTTGAATTATCTCACCGGCCGACTGCAGCGTCAGTGTGAGGACGTACGTGAGTCATATAATCTGAGGGAACTCGGTGTGAACTCCTTGTGGTGGAACCCGTGACCAGTGGCCAAAGCTGTTTTTCAAAAGCTTATCCAGAGCCTAAGCTTATAACACGCTCCTCCATCAGAGCCGGGGCGGATAACAATGCGCAGACCGGCGCTGTTTAAATATTTACGCGCCCCTAATACTCCCAGACTGACCTTTGGAAGTGCAGCGCGGCCTTTACATTAAACAGACCACCGCGTTCCTTCATAGCCTCCGTAGGTTGGTTTACGTGTATGTGAGGAAGGTGAAGTTAACAGCCTTGGCCTGTAATCACTTGTTCACTGGCTGCCAAGAGACTGGGACGTGTTAAGGGCCAAGCCAGGGCCCTTCAGTCACTTTCCGGATTTGGAGGGAAACAGTGACGTGGATTATAAGTCAGAACCAGAGGACATTCACAAAACGTCAGTGGTGCATGACATCATCACATTGTATGCAAATCAGAACAGGACATCCATGTGTCACTGCGGCCTAATTATATGTTTTGGTCAACTATATTACACAGTGGAGTCACATTATTATGAGCACCAGGAAGCAGCTAGATGGACTGGGAGACTCAAGAAGGTCCTGCTGGAGGGAGCGTGGAGGAGGATCCATAGAGCCAACACCACCATCCAGATGGTCCCACAGATGCTCAGCTGGGTCCAAGTCTGGGGAATTAGGGGTCAAGGGAAGTACTTGGAAGTCTTGGTCAGCTCTTCTAACCAATGTGGGACATTTCTAGTCGTGTGATGTGTCGTGTGATCGTCTTACTGGAAGATCCCATCCACCCCAGAGAAGCATGTATGGTGTATGTGTTCTGCAAGGATGGATTCAGACCCACATTGGTTGAGAGTGTCTTCCACATGGATGAGTGGGTCCAGAAGATGCTACAAAAACCCCCACCAGAACACTGACACTGATGCACTGCCCCCGTACAAAGTAGGAAGTAGGGTTGCATACAGCCAGTGAACCTACGTGTGTTTCCATGGAATGTTGTAATAGAGAAATACTGATAAATCTAAAAATAATTCATTTTCTTTTTTTCTTTTTTGTCTCAAATCAGCCTGTATGTATCCCTACAACGTGAATGATCTTTTAATTACATTTTAACCCAAAATCTTGTTTCAAAACTATCAAAACTACGTCTTAGACTTCAGGCAGTGTATTCACAGCTATTTCACACTTTAGAAGCTTTAGTTTTTCAAAATATCAGCATAACTAAAGGTTTGAAACCTAAACAGAGTGGTCTGGTGTGAAACGCTTTGTTCTAGATACAGTCAGAACTGTTCACAGTGATAGTGAATGGAACCAGATGTCAACCTCTAAAAGCTCCCACACTGAAAGTTATTACATGATCAAAAAAAATTAAATTAATAAAAAAAGAGCCTGTAACAGTTAAGCTCTGCCCCCTTGTGCTGAAGATGAGTTAGCTGCAACACAGGCCAGCCAATCAGAACAGAGCTCATTTACATATAACAGCACAATTACATAAACAGGCCAGAAATAAAAACAGGTTTTAAAATGTTCATGTAAAAATTAATTATTTGTATTTACATATTTACAAGTTAATTATGTTACAGGTGTAGGTAAATGTGGTCGTGTCCCAAGACGATTTTTGATATCTGAAATATTGTACTCTACACTGAAACTACCACAGAATTTAAACCATTTAAAACATTTTGGTTTCTTTTACACTGTGTTTGCCAAAGTTCTTGCTTGCCACGTGTTCTGAATGAGTCCAACTTTATTAATATGTATTATTTCAGTCTTATATATTCTGATACATGTAAACTCTACAAATATCAGTCAGTATCTGTGTTTAGTATACAGTTTGGATATAGCATATGTCTTTTTGGGTGTAAAGCACTTCTGGCTATTAAAACCTGGTGGTCCCTCACCCCCTGGCACAATCTGCATGACCAGCTGCTGCCATAATTCCAGCAGGCACACCCACCCCGCCAACCCCCTTCCTCCCCACCCCCCGCCAGTGTACAATTATTCTTATAATCCGCAGTAATTCTGTCTGTGGCCTGTTTTTGCCTGAATCAATGCCATTGGTCAAAATCCCACAACCTCCCACACGCCTTTAGAACAAATAACTTCAGAATTCAGCTTCCGCAACTCTGATATCTCAGAAACAACACCCCATATATATACACTAACTGGCCACTTTATTAGAAACACCAACCTTATATTTCCACTAACTGGCCACTTTATCGGAAACACCTACCTTGTGCTTCCACTAACTGGACACTTTTTTATCAGAAACCCTTACTTGGTGCATCCACTAACTGGCCACATTATTAGAAACACCAACCTTATAGTTCCACTAACTGGCCACTTTATCAGAAACACCAACCTTGTACTTCCACTAACTGGCCACTTTATCAGAAACACCTACCTTGTGCTTCCACTAACTGGACACTTTATCAGAAACACATACTTGGTGCTTCCACTAACTGGCCACTTTATCAGAAACACCAACCTTGTACTTCCACTAACTGGACACTTTATCAGAAACACCAACCTTGTACTTCCACTAACTGGACACTTTATCAGAAACACCAACCTTGTACTTCCACTAAGTGGCCCCGTTATTAGAAACAACAACCTTGTACTTTTACCACCTGGCCACATTATTAGAACACCAACCTTATACTTCCTCTACCTGGCCACTTTATTAGAAACACACACCTTGTACTTTCATTTACAGGCCACTTTATTAGAAACATCTCTCCTGTGCTTTGACTTGCGCTGGCCACTTTATTGGAAACGCCTACCGTTTGATAAGACCCTTGAAAATGTTCAGAAGGGACGATTCTTTTACTGTTCGAGAAAGACTACATTTCCCATGGAGCGGAGCTGTTTTATACACATGCGCACTGGGGTGCGGCGTAAAGAAAATAAGGATGACGTCATCTGCATCCAACGAATCTCATTGTTTCAAAGTGAGAGCGTAAAGAGGGGCTCATAGAGTTCAGCACCATGGGGGTCTGTCACACTCTGCAAGGTAAGTCCCTGACGGACAAACACGCGCGCGCGCACAAACACCCACCTGACAGGTAGTTTAAACTTTAAACTAAAACAAAGCTGATCAATGTGGCTGCACCTCGGAGCTGTGTTTGGATGGGGTGGGTGGGACACGGACACTGACCGGGGGGCGCGCAGCAACAGCTGTTTCATCAAGAACTGAACCACGAGGAGAAACTTTGGAAACAGGAGTGAGTTCGGCGCGTGCACGGTTCTGCTGTGCCGGGTGCGGGCTGGTTGCTGGTGTCAGGTCCAGGTTCGGGGATCAGCTGAAGGTTCTGAACTCAGGAGAAGAGTGAGTTCTGGATCTGAGCCGCGCTGTAACGCACAGGTTGGTGAACATATACGTATGTGCGGTGGAGAAACACACTTTTTAACCCATTAGTGGCCGCGTATGTGATTCTTAATTTCCTTTGGTCAGTATGTCCCATGGGATAGTTTCTGAAAGGGGAACTGCACCCAAGTTTCAAAAAGTTCTGCATATGTAAGTGGTTGAGACATACAGACATTTGTATTTACGATCAGTATCTAACAGAGTCTTAGACACCAGGCAGTGTATTTATAAGCATTTACTGTATTAACTTTCTGTGAGGGAGCTTTCAGAGGCAGACGTCTGGTTCCATTCACCTTCACTGTGAACAGTTCTGACTCTGTAAGTTTCTGTAGAACGAGGAGTCTGGAACTCTTAAACTGTTTAATTATGCAGATTTTGTACAATCAGTGAAGTTCCCTTTTAAATCTAGTTTTAACACATGAATGTATGTATGTATATATATATATATATATATATATATATATATATATATATATATATATATATATATATATATATATATATATATATATGTATGTATGTAGGTATGTGTGTATGTATGTGGGTGTGTGTGGGTTCACTGTGTATATTCGTGGAGACCTCTGGTTGCTGTCACCACCACTAAACATCATCATCACCACCACTGTAAACATCATCTGAACCATTTAACACCAAAACACAATCTGAATCTCACTGTTTACACCCCAAACGCTGAATTATGCTGAATTTTTGATAAATTGGTAAAGTTTCCCCTTGACGCAGTCTTCCTGAGTGATTCCTGCTCTATCCTGATAAGCTGAATGCAGAGTGACTGGAGGGCCTAAGTTCCGATTTGAAAACATCTGAATTTTTACTCGTATGGTGATAGTTTATCTGTACTCCTGCAGTTCCATTGAATAATGTTGTTATAACTTTAAATATAGATATGTTCTCATTTCTCTGTTGTTTTCTGTCCGTACGACCTGCTGACCATCTCACTGGAGAGACCTGGGCAGTGTTGGGGTTAATGTCCACTACATATGTGCTGAGTCAGCGAGTGACAGGTGCTTTATTGCTTGTGGTCTGGTTGGTGTTTGTTTTTTTTCGCCTGATAAACACAGACAGATGGAACTGCTCACGTAGTGAAGCTGCTTTCTCCTGAATGCCCCAGACATTGTATGAATGTATTCAGTTCCTTCAGCAGCTTAATGAAGTACTGAGCAGTCAAAGCAGGTATTAGATGAGAACTGTAAATAATAATGGGTTTAGTCAGTGCATGACCAATCATAGCTTTGAATAGGCCACATGGTGAGCAGCTAGATCGCATTTTGAAGTATGTGGCCATAAAGGTCAGTGCAGGTTTGTTTTGAGTTCTGAGTGGGTTGTGATTGCAGTCATAATTCCCCAAGTGGTCAGTCACGTTCTCATTGTGTATGGTGTGTGTACAAGGTTCCACCCTAATTTAAAGGTTCCTCAAAGCTCTCTCTCTCTCTCTCTCTCTCGCTTGCTATATATATATATATATATAATGTGTGTGTTACAGTGATCGACTCTGACGGTTACAGTGATCAACTCTGAGCATTACAGTGATCAACTCTGACCGTTACAGTGATCAACTCTGACCGTTACAGTGATCAACTCTGACCGTTACAGTGATCAATTCTGACCGTTACAGTGATCAATTCTGATCGTTACAGTGATCGACTCTGACCGTTACAGTGATCGACTCTGACCATTACAGTGATCAACTCTGACTGTTACAGTGATCAACTCTGACTGTTACAGTGATCAACTCTGACCATAACAGTGATCGACTCTGACCATTACAGTGATCGACTCTGACCATCACAGTGATCAATTCTGACCGTTACAGTGATCGACTCTGACCATTACAGTGATCGACTCTGACCATTACAGTGATCAATTCTGACCGTTACAGTGATCAACTCTGACCGTTACAGTGATCGACTCTGACCATTACAGTGATCGACTCTAACTGTTACAGTGATCCACTCTGACCATAACAGTGATCAACTCTGACCATAACAGTGATCAACTCTGCTGTAACAAACACATGAACCAGTTTCTTGGGGTCACTTTGGGATAGAAAAGTTAAATATTTCTCAGATGATTAAAATCTATTTTTTGACTGTGTTTACATGCAGGATAAAGCAGAGCTCAGTCTTAGATCACATCCAGGTTACATACTTTAGGTTTGGTATTCGTAGCTAAAGAGCTGAGTCTGTAATGAAGCAGCTTATTCTTCCAGTTTAGGAGGTACCATGCGCAGAGAGAAGCTCTGTTCTGATTGGCTGTCCTGTATTGCGCCTCATTTAGAAAGCTCTCAAAGCTGAAACAATTTCTTTAGTGTGAGTGGGCGGGGCTTTACTGCTGTAGACTCAATAGGTATTTATATTTAACAAGCTGGTTGTTGTGACATCATACATGCAGTAAAGGTGTAGCATGGTTTCCAGGTATGGGCTAGTAATAACATTTACTTTCTGAACCTTTAACTATGTTTATTTTTTATTCAATTTTATTATCAAATTTTATTTTATTCAATGATTTTACTTCTTTATTTAAAAACAGAGTGCTATTGTTTTCTAGGGTAGGAGCCCTTTAATAAACAGATAGCACTTGTCTGAGCACAGAACAGAACGTATCTCTCGTTTACAGTTTATTTTAGATGACGGTGAGGGTCAGAGCAGATATACGGGTTATCCGACATAATCTGCAGTGCTGGTGATTTTTGAAGAATCTGTTTAGAAATGTAAACAAGCAGCTCTCTGTGTGGGTGTGCTGGTTATCTCCTCCCTCGCCGAGCGTCCTCTTATCTGATGGAGTTAAAGAAGGGCTCCAGTATGTGTTGCAGGTGTTTATGTGTGGCGGAGGGGAATTCAGTTTTGCTGAGTCTGAATGCTTACGGGAGGTGTGGGCGAGAGATGTTTAATTAGAGTCTGAGCTGACATTTAAAAACACCTCAGTGTGCCGGAATGTCTCGACTGTGCCAGGAGCTGATACTGCCTCACACAACCGATACCAGACCAGATTCTTACCCACACACTCCTCTCTGGCTCTGTTTCACACTTACTCACTCACTGTCCACTCTATCAGCTCCACTGACCGTATAGGAGCTACACTTACAGACTGTAGTTCATCTGATTCTCTGTATACTTTATTACTCTGTTCTTTACTGATCAGGACCCCCACAGGACCACCACAGAGCAGTGTGTGTGTTTGTATGTCCGGGTTTCACTAACCCTAGTGTGTGTGTTCACTAGTGTACATGTATATGTGGGTGTTGCACTGCCCTCTAGTGTGTGTTCACTAGTGGTTGTATTTGTGGGTGTTTCACTGCCCTTTAGTGTGTGTTCACTAGTGTGTGTGTATGTGCATGCTTAACTGCCCCTAGTGTGTGTGTTCACTAGTGTGTGTGTGTGTGTGTGTGTGTGTGTGTGTATGTGTGTGTGTGTGTATATGTGGGTGTTTCACTGCCCCCTAGTGTGTGTGTGTATGGGTTGTTTCACTGCCCCTAGTGTGTGTGTTCACTAGTGTGTGTGTGTATGTGGGTGTTTCACTGCCCCCTGGTGTGTGTGTTCACTAGTGTGTGTGTGGGTGTGTATGTGCATGCTTTACTGCCCCCTAGTGTGTTTACTAGTGTGTGTGTATGTGGGTGTTTCACTGCCCCCTAGTGTGTGTGTGTATGTGGGTGTTTCACTGCCCCCTAGTGTGTGTGTGTGTGTATGTGTATATGTGGGTGTTTCACTGCCCCCTAGTGTGTGTGTGTGTGTGTGTGTGTGTGTGTGTGTGTGTGGGTATTTCACTACCCCCTAGTGAATGTGTTCACTAGTGTGTGTGTGTATGTGGGTGTTTCACTGCCTCCCTAGTGAGTGTGTTCATGTGTGTATGTGTGTTTTACTGCATGGGTGGGTCAGATATGGAGGTCAGATTACTTTGTGTACAAATCTATAGAGAAGCCAGATCTTTCCTAAGTGTGTTCAGTAAACGGTTCAGTGCTTATAAGAGTGTGAGTTTGGTGAGAGACGTGGCTGTGAATGTCTGCAGATCCTGGTTTATATAAATCGGCTATTATTCAGTTAATCCACTGATCAAAGCACTTTGTTGTAGCTGTCATTCAAAGTGTTGCTGGTTCAGTGCCGGTTCTGCATGGGCTCCGTTCCTGGCACTTATCTACCGTATCAGTCTGCAGTAGAGAAAGCAACTCAGTTTCAGTTTCTAACTTCTTACTTGGGATTTGTTGATGATAAATTAATGTACTGATTAATGAATATAAGGATAAACTCATTTAAAGTAATCAGCTGCAGCTCTAGAGCCCAAAGTCTACATTCTGTAGTGTGCACAACAGCTGTGATGTCACTGTGCCAAACGCTGAATCCTCCCATTGCGACTATTCAGGAGAGGCTGAGTGACATTCCTGTCAGAGAAACAACACAAACACTGTTTGTCGTCAGCGTTGTTCTGAATTCTTTCTATCAGCAGAGCTGCTTTGACGTGACGCTGGTGGTTCATTGTTTCTGTGCAGAGCAGTTATGACAGCATTGGTATCCAAACACACTGATGTCTACATCCTGAATTCAGTTTTGCACCAGCGCTGATATCGGCACTGAAACACAGTGTTGGTGATGGGGATACAGAGACCTCTGACCGACACCACTGGTCAGTCTCAAAACCCAGTGAGCTGCCTAAGTAGTGCACTGACTCTCTATCAGCTGTGTACGTGTCAGTGCTCTCTCCTCTTAGGACAGATTATTGAGACGCTCTAGTTAGAGAGAGCCTGCATTGGGTGTGGTGGACCTCCATCGGTCAGCTGTATCACTCAGCATGGGGGTCTTGCTGTTTCAACCAGAACAGAATAAACAGAGAGTCATGAGAAAACGAGATGCACATATGAGACGAATGTGAAACAACTTTTAGCTGCTGGGTGTCCATGTTCACACTACAGGTGTATCTACATACTGCTCAGCTCTGTTTATACCTGTTTACACAATTTAGATATTTTACATTCACTTAAACTGTTAAACATGATTCTTATTACTGACTATATAACAGCAAATACTCGCTGTGCATTTCTATGGTCCATTCATCATGACATATTCACACAATGTAAACAGCAGCTCTCGTGTTCAAATGATGCAGAAAAATAAAAAATGGAGATAGTAGTAAATATATCGACTTGCTGTAATGAGAAGTACCTCATCACGTAAAGGTTCTAGGAAGTAAGAAACCTTGTGGCACCTTTAATTTTAATAGTACCTTTTTTTTCTAATAGTACCTTTTTTGGTTTAATTTGGTTTTAACACAAATAATTGTAATTGTTATGCTTACAATAGACCAGCATATGTATTAATCAGGTATCAGTATTGGTCTATATGTATTAATCAGGTATCAGTATTGCTCTATATGTATTAATCAGGTATCAGTATTGCTCTATATGTATTAATCAGGTATCAGTATTGCTCGATATGTATTAATCAGGTATCAGTATTGCTCGATATGTATTAATCAGGTATCAGTATTGGTCTATATGTATTAATCAGGTATCAGTATTGGTCTATATGTATTGAACAGCTATCAGTATTGGTCTATATGTATTAATCGGGTATCAGTATTGCTCTATATGTATTAATCGGGTATCAGTATTGCTCTATATGTATTAATCAGGTATCAGTATTGGTCTATATGTATTAATCAGGTATCAGTATTGCTCTATATGTATTAATCAGGTATCAGTATTGGTCTATATGTATTAATCAGGTATCAGTATTGCTCTATATGTATTAATCAGGTATCAGTATTGCTCTATATGTATTAATCAGGTATCAGTATTGGTCTATATGTATTAATCGGGTATCAGTATTGCTCTATATGTATTAATCGGGTATCAGTATTGCTCTATATGTAGTGCACTGACTCTCTATCAGCTGTGTACGTGTCAGTGCTCTCTCCTCTTAGGACAGATTATTGAGACGCTCTAGTTAGAGAGAGCCTGCATTGGGTGTGGTGGACCTCCATCGGTCAGCTGTATCACTCAGCATGGGGGTCTTGCTGTTTCAACCAGAACAGAATAAACAGAGAGTCATGAGAAAACGAGATGCACATATGAGACGAATGTGAAACAACTTTTAGCTGCTGGGTGTCCCATGTTCACACTACAGGTGTATCTACATACTGCTCAGCTCTGTTTATACCTGTTTACACAATTTAGATATTTTACATTCACTTAAACTGTTAAACATGATTCTTATTACTGATTATATAACAGCAAATACTCGCTGTGCATTTCTATTGGTCCATTCATCATGACATATTCACACAATGTAAACAGCAGCTCTCGTGTTCAAATGATGCAGAAAAATAAAAAATGGAGATAGTAGTAAATATATCGACTTGCTGTAATGAGAAGTACCTCATCACGTAAAGGTTCTAGGAAGTAAGAAACCTTGTGGCACCTTTAATTTTAATAGTACCTTTTTTTTCTAATAGTACCTTTTTTGGTTTAATTTGGTTTTAACACAAATAATTGTAATTGTTATGCTTACAATAGACCAGCATATGTATTAATCAGGTATCAGTATTGGTCTATATGTATTAATCAGGTATCAGTATTGCTCTATATGTATTAATCAGGTATCAGTATTGCTCTATATGTATTAATCAGGTATCAGTATTGCTCGATATGTATTAATCAGGTATCAGTATTGCTCGATATGTATTAATCAGGTATCAGTATTGGTCTATATGTATTAATCAGGTATCAGTATTGGTCTATATGTATTGAACAGCTATCAGTATTGGTCTATATGTATTAATCGGGTATCAGTATTGCTCTATATGTATTAATCGGGTATCAGTATTGCTCTATATGTATTAATCAGGTATCAGTATTGGTCTATATGTATTAATCAGGTATCAGTATTGCTCTATATGTATTAATCAGGTATCAGTATTGGTCTATATGTATTAATCAGGTATCAGTATTGCTCTATATGTATTAATCAGGTATCAGTATTGCTCTATATGTATTAATCAGGTATCAGTATTGGTCTATATGTATTAATCGGGTATCAGTATTGCTCTATATGTATTAATCAGGTATCAGTATTGCTCTATATGTATTAATCGGGTATCAGTATTGGTCTATATGTATTAATCGGGTATCAGTATTGGTCTATATGTATTGATCGGGTATCAGTATTGGTCTATATGTATTGATCGGGTATCAGTATTGGTCTATATGTATTGATCGGGTATCAGTATTGGTCTATATGTATTGATCGGGTATCAGTATTGGTCTATATGTATTGGTCAGGTATCAGTATTGGTCTATATGTATTAATCAGGTATCAGTATTGGTCTATATGTATTAATCAGGTATCAGTATTGGTCTATATGTATTGGTCAGGTATCAGTATTGGTCTGTATGTATTAATCGGGTATCAGTATTGGTCTATATGTATTAATCGGGTATCAGTATTGGTCTATATGTATTAATCGGGTATCAGTATTGGTCTATATGTATTAATCGGGTATCAGTATTGGTCTATATGTATTAATCGGGTATCAGTATTGGTCTATATGTATTGGTCGGGTATCAGTATTGGTCTATATGTATTGGTCAGGTATCAGTATTGGTCTATATGTATTGATCAGGTATCAGTATTGGTCTATATGTATTGATCAGGTATCAGTATTGGTCTATATGTGTTAATCAGGTATCAGTATTGGTCTATATGTATTAATCAGGTATCATTATTGGTCTATATCTATTGATCAGGTATCAGTATTGGTCTATATGTATTAAAAAGGTATCAGTATTGGTCTATATGTATTAAAAGGGTATCAGTATTGGTCTATATGTATTGATCTGGTATCAGTATTGGTCTATATGTATTAATCAGGTATCAGTATTTTATCTATATGTATTGATCAGGTATCAGTACTGGAAATGTAAGAGTCGTATCTGTTGATACTGAATGTGGTTAGAAATCTCTGGTCAGTCCTTCAACCAACAAACACACTTTAATACAACCTCAGTACAAATACAGTAACAGCAGCCCTGTGGTCAGACACTGAGTGAACTGGGGAGCGACAGGTGGTCTGCGGTCTGCAACTGTACACCTTCATGTGGAGCTGTGATCTCATAAAGTGGGATTTCTAGTTAAAGTGGGCTGGCAGTGTGCACTTCCTGGGACATGTAGGAATTTCCCAGATTTGTTGAAATCTATACAGTCAGTTTACATGTTGACTGTCAACATACATCACTGTCTGCTCACTTCCTGTGGAACCGGATTCCGCTTCAGCTGCTCCGCTATGGAGTTTGATTACTTTTGGTGTTCAAATTATCTAATTTCTGTAGTTTACTTCTTTATGCTCTCCAATCTAGAACCTTGTGAATAGAACAATAGAGAAGTGTATTTTCTGAAGGAAACGCAGGATGGTTGCACATATATGATAAATAGAGGAGTGCGGGTCAGTATGTGTGTGAATTAGTGGGTGTGACTCAAAATGAATGGAACTCAATGGGGGAAAATAGAGGGATTAAAAAAACGAAAAACAGGCGAGTGCAGGTCGAACCAACACTGCAGTCGTGGTCGGGGATCTGCCCTGAGTCAGTGTGTGGGAAGAACAGTCGAGAACAATGTCAGTAGAGGAGAAGATTCCAATATGAGGTGTAACCATGGGTGAATGTTCTAGAGCAGTGTGAATAGGGAGAAGATTCTGGAGCAGTGTGAATGGAAGAAAACAGTCTAGAACAATAAAAAAAGTGGAGAACATTCTAGAGGAGTGTGAATTTTATGAAATATTATGAAACAGGTGTGAATGAAGGAGAATGTTGTGTAGAACATTTAGAACAATGTAAATGAAGGAGATCGCTCTAGACCAATGTACATGTAAAGGGCATTCCAGAACAGTTTGATTGGTGCAGAAGTCTTTAGAACAATATCAACGGGAAGAACTTTCTAGAGCAATGTCAATTGGGGAAGCTGTTCTAGAACTGTGTATAAAGAGGCAGAATATTTCAAAATATGGTGAATGGGAAGAACAGTCTAGAACAGTGTAAATGGGGAAGAACCCTATAGAACAGTGTGAAATGCAAAAAAAATTTCTTAAGCAGTGTAAATGGAAAGAACTGTGTGAATAGGAAAGAATCTTCTAGAAATGTGTAAAGTTGGGGGAAATGTTCTGAAGCAATGTGAACACGAGTGAATTAGGAAGGATGTTCTAGAACAGTGTAAATGGGAAGAACAGTCAAGAACAGTGTAAATGGGGAGAACCGTGTAAATGGAATAAGCCGATCCCCAGCCAGTCCACATTTTAGCTGTAACTCATAAATAAAGAGAACTTGCTGGAACCACATGAATAAAAATGTGATGATGTGAATGGAGAATGCTCTAGAACCACGTGAATATGAAAGAACTCTCTGGAACAGTTATTTCAGAGGGAGTTTAGTGATGGATCCAGCAGATGTTGAGGCGGGGTCTTCCAGGAGCCATTGTTTGACTCTGAGTCAAGGTCAGTTCTGCTCTGACCGTACACATCGGCACAGAGCTGTGAGGTCAGCAAACCCTGAACCTTCCATACAGTCCCGCTGATAAGAGAACCGAGACCTTCACTTAAACATTCAGAGCCTCCGTCACTGCTGCAGTAACACACTCATCTTATATAGAACCAAATGACACATTCACCGTCAGTCTAAAGAACCTATTAAACATGCAAAGGGTTCTGTGATATTTATGATTCTGTCTGGAACTATTGACTTTACCAAAGAACTCTTGAAGAACCATGTTCTTTTAAAAATGTGCATTATGTGAAATTTGTTTCTACTGGAACTGTATGCCCAGGGAAAGAGCAAATGAGGAACCCTTATATAAAGGGTTCTAAGTATGATCACTATTAGTTCTGTAGATGGTCCATAAAGAATCTTTTGTTGAAAATGAGACGTGTGAGGACGACTTCTGGGATGAACCTGTTTCCTTCTGGCGGGAGGCGTTTGATTGGTGGAGAAGACTTTAGAACAATTTGAATGGAAAGAACAGTTGATTGGAGGAGAATGTCAGTGGAGGAAAAGATTCCAAAATGAGTGTGAAGAAGGAAAGAATGTTCTAGAACAGTAAATAGGTAGAAGATTCTGGAAACGACAGTATGAATGGAAGAAAGCAGTCTAAAACACTAAAAAAGGTGGAGAACATTCTAGAGGAGTGTGAATTGGAGAGAATGTTATGGAACAGCTGTGAATGAAGGAGAACATTGTATAGAACGTTTGGAACAATTTAGAACAATGCAAATGGAGAAGAAATGTTCTAAACCATGTAAATGTGGAGGGCATTCCAGAACAGTTTGGTACAGAAGCCTTTAGAACAATATCAACGGGAAGAACAATGTCAAATGGGGAAGATGTTCTAGAACTGTATGAAGGGGCAGAACATTTCAAAACAGTGTAAGTGGGGAGAACAGTTTAGAACATTGGGAATTGGAAAGAACTATCTAGAGCGATGTGAAATAGGGAAAATGTTCTAAACCTGGTTCCTTCAAGAGCTTAAAGTGGTTCTTCCATAACATTGTTTAAAGAACCGTTTGAGGCAAGGTTCTGGAGTTCTAATAGAGGTTCTGGTTTGTAGGTACTTGAGTGTTTAGTGGTCCGTTAAAGGTTATGTGGTCTGCTGCAAAAACCACAGAGGCTGAAAATGCGATCATGCCTGGAGCTGCGTAATTGGCGTTTGGGTTGGAGGCTCGTTAGGGATGCGGGCAGCTGGTGCGCAGTGATGTCGTGTAGCGGAGTTCTGTGGGAATTCCGTTCTCTGGGGTGTTTTATGGCTGTTCCTCCAACCGGAGCAGCTTGTCTAGGCCGTGTTCTCGGCGTGATTTCTGCTGGGCCCTCGTGCTGTGCTTAATGAAGCCTGTAATAATCCGGGTGTGAATTCCGAATGCCTGCGTCGTGTCTCAGACCAACGGATCTGTCACTCCAGGCCAGGACTGCTGTCTGTCAGACACAAGCTCCGCACGAGAGAACATAAGAAACCACCCAGTGGTTACCTCCACGTCCTCGTCTCACGTTATCATTGATGTTGTCTTTATTTTAAATGTTTGTACATAATCAGTCATATGCAGATGTTTGAACAGCCCCAGTTAAATGACTTGTTTTTTTAATCATGTGAAATTAAAGGTCCAGTAAGTGATATTAATATAATAATATAATATATCATTTCAAATTTAGTGAAATATATTCTTGCGGTCCACTAAAATAATATCATGTTGGTACACGGTCCTCAATCAGTAAATGGGAAATAAACAAAGTGGCTTCACAGCTCTCTTCCAGCCAGTCAGCCAACATTGGGGTGTTGCTGCTTATTCACAGGACAGGTGGAAGGAGAGATGACCAAGAAACAGCCAACTGGGAGAAGGAAGAAGTTCTAAGATCAGGTGAAAGCGTTGTATTAGAGTTGTATTAACGTTAGTGAGGAGGTTCAACAGCGGAGAGACCTCAGAGAGCTGACGAAACTAAGGCTGGCTTCCTTTTGCCAGCTTCTTGTTGACATTTTCCCATATTTCCGCTGTTCACAGAACCAGTGGGTCAGTATTGTAATGTATTGTGATATTTGTGATGTTAACTGTTTAGCATCGCAGCAGCAGTTGTAGGATCGATACAGTAATACTAAACATAATATCCCGATATTCAATATTTTCTTTCAAGCATGACAGCTAATTAACTAATTTGGCTGCTTGTACTTCAATAGTCATATGTAAAGCAAAATTAAACTATATTACTTTCTGGGTTGTTTTTTATTATATATAGTATGTCTAAGAACAGTGTGGGCGTGGCTTATGAGCAGCCTGATTCAGATAACATGAAATATATGGTCAGTTCAACTTTATTTACGGGGTTTACTGAGTACAGGTTTACTGTGGTACAGGTTAAATGGCAAACAATGCAGTGACCAATAGGGGTGTAAGAAAATATTGAAATATTGAATATCAGGATATTATGTTTAGTCATACTTTATTGATTCTTAAAAAACACACTATCGATACACAGATTCCTGGCAGACAGTGAATTATTGAGTGTTGTGTTGAAACCTCTGACCACTAGATGGTAGTGGTGTAATCTATTTTCAGCTCCACTCCAACATTAACTAGCAGCACAAGGGTGCAGTGTTATTGTAAGCATTGGTAAACCTGTTCATATAGTGGTGCGGTTTAATAGTAGGGTTTGAAAAATCGCAATATATTGTGATATATCGATTCGTCACTTGCTGTATCACAATACATATTGTATCACCAGGTTCTTGCTAATACACAGCCCAAGTGACCCAAGTGATATCGTCATTGTCCGTAGAAAAACCACGTATCTCAGTTTTTGCCGGTTTTCATTTTCCTGGTCATTAGAACACGACAGCCGTTGTTTACACTGTGTGAAAATTTCTTAATGAGTGGACCAATAGAAATGCTCCAAAATTCTGATTCCACTGACTTGCATTTAAAGTGAAGACAGTTTTTGTGCTCTCCTGTAAAGTTACTATTTTGGAGATACTTGTCTTTGGACAGTGACCATATGTAGTGGTCACCACATACTCCATGTGTGTCCACTGGTCTACAGTCACACTTGCTTGTGCACGGCGTGAGTTTTGCGGAGCTTCAGATTCACGCACAGAGCTGTGAGGTGAGTTATGAGCACCACACCTCAGACGGAACGGTGTGCCTCCTGTTCTGACACGCCTAGAATGAAGAACACTGCGGCTCTTCTTCGAGCTGTTTATCAGAACACTGCACAGGTTCTCAGTAAACCGGCTCTCATCCAGCACAGACACAGCTGTCCTCAGAAAGGCAGCCAGATTCGTTTGGGTTGAGAGTAAAATAGGATTAAATTCTGATCATAATACCAAACCCTGTAATAAAATTGGGTCATTGTTTGCAGGATGGTGTAATCCGATGGCTCTGTTAACCTCCTGATGCACCAGTAATCGTCTTGTCCGTGCAGGTTGTGGCATTTCTCTGTTGGTTTAGTGGTTTATTATAATTTTTATTAGAAACTCTGTGTATTTATTCCCGCAGGGACTTTGTGCATGTTGCTATTTTGAGGCACCAGGATTTCCTCCTGTTTGTGGACAGCACTCTAGAGGCTTTGTAGCGTGTGATGTGCTGCGAGGTGCAGACGGAGAGCAGAATGAGTGATTAAAGTACCGTCTGCTGGCCTGTGTGAGGCGTTTAGGCCCTTCCGCCTGCTGAGGCCAGGCTTTCTCCCTGTCAGTATTAAAGGGACCATATGATAAGGTTTAAACTGTCTTGTCGCTCCCGGACCCCTGTATAAAAAAAGACAGCGTGTTTTTAATTCTTCATGTTTGACGTCACCATGAATGCATTTACACATGACCACTCAGTCAGTCTACAGCAGTTTAACTCCACCCATTCAGTCTACAGCAGTTTAGCTCCACCCATTCAGTCTACAGCAGTTTAGCTCCACCCATTCAGTCTACAGCAGTTTAGCTCCACTCATTCAGTCTACAGCAGTTTAGCTCCACTCATTCAGTCTACAGCAGTTTAGCTCCACTCATTTAGTCTACAGCAGTTTAGCTCCACCCATTCAGTCTACAGCAGTTTAGCTCCACTCATTTAGTCTACAGCAGTTTAACTCCACACATTCAGTCTACAGCAGTTTAGCTCCACTCATTTAGTCTACAGCAGTTTAACTCCACCCATTCAGTCTACAGCAGTTTAGCTCCACTCATTCAGTCTACAGCAGTTTAGCTCCACTCATTTAGTCTACAGCAGTTTAGCTCCACTCATTTAGTCTACAGCAGTTTAACTCCACCCATTCAGTCTACAGCAGTTTAGCTCCACTCATTTAGTCTACAGCAGTTTAACTCCACCCATTCAGTCTACAGCAGTTTAACTCCACCCATTAAGTCTACAGCAGTTTAGCTCCACTCAGTCAGTCTACAGCAGTTTAGCTCCACTCATTTAGTCTACAGCAGTTTAACTCCACTCATTAAGTCTACAGCAGTTTAGCTCCACTCATTAAGTCTACAGCAGTTTAGCTCCACTCATTAAGTCTACAGCAGTTTAACTCCACTCATTAAGTCTACAGCAGTTTAACTCCACTCATTAAGTCTACAGCAGTTTAACTCCACTCATTAAGTCTACAGCAGTTTAGCTCCACTCATTCGGTCTACAGCAGTTTAACTCCACCCAATAAGTCTACAGCAGTTTAGCTCCACCCATTCAGTCTACAGCAGTTTAGCTCCACCCATTCAGTCTACAGCAGTTTAGCTCCACTCAGTCAGTCTACAGCAGTTTAGCTCCACTCAGTCAGTCTACAGCAGTTTAGCTCCACCCATTTTGTCTACAGCAGTTTAGCTCCACTCATTCAGTCTACAGCAGTTTAGCTCCACCCATTTAGTCTACAGCAGTTTAGCTCCACCCATTCAGTCTACAGCAGTTTAGCTCCACCCATTCAGTCTACAGCAGTTTAGCTTCACCCATTCAGTCTACAGCAGTTTAGCTCCACCCATTCAGTCTACAGCAGTTTAGCTCCACCCATTCAGCCTACAGCAGTTTAGCTCCACTCATTAAGTCTACAGCAGTTTAGCTCCACTCATTTAGTCTACAGCAGTTTAACTCCACACATTCAGTCTACAGCAGTTTAGCTCCACTCATTTAGTCTACAGCAGTTTAACTCCACCCATTCAGTCTACAGCAGTTTAGCTCCACTCATTCAGTCTACAGCAGTTTAGCTCCACTCATTTAGTCTATAGCAGTTTAGCTCCACTCATTCAGTCTACAGCAGTTTAACTCCGCCTATTAAGTCTACAGCAGTTTAGCTCCACCCATTTAGTCTACAGCAGTTTAGCTCCACCCATTTAGTCTACAGCAGTTTAGCTCCACCCTTTCAATCACAGCAGTTCAACTCCACCTGTTAGACCTGCTGTTCTTTAGCCCCAACCATCCCTGTTGAAGTAATATGGAGTGTTCTTACTGACAGTAATGCTCATTTCTACTAGCGCCCCTATCTGATTAGTATGTACTTAGTATGTACTAAGCTAACGCTGGTACACGTGCACAATTTTTTTGGCTATACTAGATTAAACACATATTCTCATTCAGTTATCTAAAACCTGCTTACATTAACCCGCATATTCACAGTTAGTGGCATATCTAGAATCTTCAAAAGACAAAGTGTATCATGAAAACAAGGCTACGTTATTGGGTACTACTAAATAAATGGTTTAAAATAAGCTTATTACTGGTTAATAACATCTTAAACTTACTAATATATACACAGCGAGCTGTTACTGACCACAGAGCTACTTCTGGAAGCACATTTCAGGTTTTTCTGCTGAAGGGTTCAGTAAAGGTTTGCATTTCTAATAAAGTGGCCAGTTAGTGGAAGCACATATAGGTATTTCTAATAGAGTGGACAGTCAGTGGAAGAGCAAGGCAGGTGTTTCTAATAAAGTGGCCAATTAGTGGAGCACAAGGTTGGTGTTTCTAAAAAAGTGGCCAATTACTGACACCACAAGGTAGGTGTTTCTGATAAAGTGGCCAGTTAGTGGAGCACAAGGTTTGTGTTTATAATAAAGTGGCTAGTTAGTGGAGTGTGAGTCCGGTGAGTCAGGTGAGTCAGGTATGGGTGACTCTTATTTCTGGTTAAGTGTTATTTTCTTGTATTCCACTGATTGGCTATACATGCGGTCCAGGAGGTTCACGCAGTCCAGGCTGCACTAATCAGTCATGCTGAGATTAAAACAGCACGTAGCTCCAGTGCATTGTAACTGCTTACATGGTGTTTTCAGACTTTTACTCTGATTGCGCTGCTGAGAGTTGTTGTGAAAGAGGCTGAGGTGCAGGATCAGTTGTTTGCAAGCGTGAATGAAGAACCGTCCAGTGGTCAGATCTCCGTCCAGACTTTTTTAAAAGTTTTTTTTAAAGTTTAAATGCATTCAAATGAGCAAGGCGAGGAGAGGAACTGGGTTTCTGCTTTGAGTATCTTCACAGACGTTTACCATCTTTTCATGACTTGCAGCTAAAGTTGGCTGAATTCTTTCAGTTCACCTTAAATGGTGCAGCTGTTATGTTCCAGCATAATTTAAGGTGCAACGAGAAATTCAAATAAGAACTTCAGCTACATGAAGGTGGATGTAGCATAAAGATTAGGATAAAAGCCAGCTTTTAGGGCAAGGAAAACACAATGTGTACAAAGTAGTAATACAGTGACTCACTATCACCCCTTCAGGTACAAAGTAGTATTACAGTGACTCACTATCGCCTCTTTAGGTACAAAGTAGTATTACAGTGACTCACTATCACCTCTTCAGGTACAAAGTGGTACTACAGTGACTCACTATCACCTCTTTAGGTACAAAGTAGTATTACAGTGACTCACTATCACCTCTTTAGGTACAAAGTAGTATTACAGTGACTCACTATCACCTCTTTAGGTACAAAGTAGTATTACAGTGACTCACTATCACCTCTTCAGGTACAAAGTGGTACTACAGTGACTCACTATCACCTCTTTAGGTACAAAGTAGTATAACAGTGACTCACTATCACCTCTTCAGGTACAAAGTAGTATTACAGTGACTCACTATCACCTCTTTAGGTACAAAGTAGTATTACAGTGACTCACTATCACCTCTTTAGGTACAAAGTAGTATTACAGTGACTCACTATCACCTCTTTATGTACAAAGTAGTATTACAGTGACTCACTATCACCTCTTTAGGTACAAAGTAGTATTACAGTGACTCACTATCACCTCTTTAGGTACAAAGGAGTATTACAGTGACTCACTATCACCTCTTTAGGTACAAAGTAGTATTACAGTGACTCACTATCACCTCTTTAGGTACAAAGTAGTATTACAGTGACTCACTATCACCTCTTTAGGTACAAAGTAGTATTACAGTGACTCACTCTCACCTCTTTAGGTACAAAGTAGTATTACAGTGACTCACTATCACCTCTTTAGGTACAAAGTAGTATTACAGTGACTCACTATCACCTCTTTAGGTACAAAGTGGTATTACAGTGACTCACTATCACCTCTTTAGGTACAAAGTAGTATTACAGTGACTCACTATCACCTCTTTAGGTACAAAGTGGTATTACAATGACTCACTATCACCTCTTTAGGTACAAAGTGGTATTACAGTGACTCACTATCACCTCTTTAGGTACAAAGTAGTATTACAGTGACTCACTATCACCTCTTCAGGTACAAAGTAGTATTACAGTGACTCACTATCACCTCTTTAGGTACAAAGTGGTATTACAGTGACTCACTATCACCTCTTTAGGTACAAAGGAGAGTATTACAATGACTCACTGTCACCTCTTCAGGTACAAAGTAGTATTACAGTGACTCGCTATCACCTCTTTAGGTACAAGGTGCCATACTATACAAGGGTTAGCATGTTAACTGTAGATAACTCGAAAATATAGATGTTTTTGACACACTGTTATTTGCGTTTTTGTATCATTTTAGGTACATTCAGAATTTGTTTAACTAAAAATGTTACATATTGCACCTTTAAATCAAAATCATAACAAAACATAAGATATGACTGTTGCATACACTGACTTGTGATTGGTCAGGGGAATGCTCATGGAGCGATTACCCAAGGTTAGGAGAGGAGAGGCGCACACACTGACTGGATTCAGCGTTTCTACCAGAAGTGCAGGAATGGTAATCCAATCTGCTTTTGGACACAAAGGCTCTCATCAGTGCTTCCACGCGCTGCCTGGAATTCTGGAAAATGAGGGGATATAAAGTCTGAAAGCTCAGCGCTGACCCGCTTCTGTGAGCGGGAGCAAGAAGCACAGACAGCCCGAGCACAGGGACTCACTTAAACCTCATCTACATCCGAGTAACACAGGCTACTCTGAGGGCCAGTTCTCCTTACAGGTCTTGGAAATGACGGAAACGTCTTACTGGGCACTTTATCAGAAAGCCCTCCCTCATAGCTCCACCCTTGTCAGTTACTGACCACAGAGCTGCTGTTAGAAGAAGATTTTAGGTGGTTCTGCTAAAGTGGTCAATGAATGGAACCACAAGGTAGTTGTTTTTCTAGTACAGTGGCCAGTTAGTGGAAGCACACGGTAGGTGTTTCTAATAAAGTGGCCACTGAGTGAAACCAGAAGGTTGGTGTTTCTAATAAAGTGGTCAGCGAGTAAAACCACAAGGCTGGTATTTCTAATAAAGTGGCCAGTTTGTGAAACCACAGGGTTGGTGTTTCTAGTAAAGTGGCCAGTTAGTGGAAGCACAAGGTAGGTGTTTCTAATAAAGTGGCCAGTTGGTGGAAGCAGATATTAAGTATTTTTAATAAAGTGGCCAGTTAATGGGAACACAGGTGGTGTTTCTAATAAAGTAGCCAGTAAGTATAAATGCCACACTTATACAGCTCATATGAATGTTTAGAAGTGACTTATTTTATGGAGGATGTGACTAATAAGACCATCAGCAGCAACAAAAGTTTCTTATGGAGTAATAAAATGAAGGCGGCTGTTAAAGTGAAACTATATGGTATCAGTTCTGTTTCCCTGTTTTGATTGGATGGTGTGGGATTCTGATCATTCAGATGTTTTTAGAAGGTTACAGTAAATACTGTGTGTTCACTCTTCTGAGAGCCGGCTGGGTGAACTGTGTCGAACTGGCTGCTGTGGGTGGGGCTTATACTGATCCTCCTATTGGAATGAGTGAGTAGGAGTGGGTGGGGCAGGTGGAAAGACAGGGGGGTGCAGAGCGACCGGGAACATCTGTGTGTGTGCAGTGTGTGTGTGTGACTCAGCTGAGTGAAGAAGCAGCTCCGTGTTGAAGCCTAACGTGGATTTTGTATGGTGACCTGTTTGGGAACGCTGGATTTGACTGCTGGACCCTCCGTAGCTTTCCAGAACTCCCTGCGCTTCCACACTGCGGGAGCAGTTTTGATTGGATTCAGCTGGTCTATAGTGATTTTTGGGTGTTTGGATATGTAGAAATGTTGCGGCTAATCATCTGGACCTCAAACCCCAACAGTTAGGGCTCATTGACTTCAGCTGGACTTTTCCAAACGTTTCCATACATACTGAGAGGTAAGAATGCGCAGCTTCTATTCATTCTCCATTCGTTTAGGATGAACATGTGGAGATATGTGTGGGTGAAGGACAAGTATCGGGCAGTGCTGGGATAGTCACAAGGTTAATAGTTTCAAAGTTAGTTTTGGTTTCCTTTAATTTTGCTATTCAGAGTTTGCTTATTTCAGTTTTTGCCTCTTATTAGTTGCGACAACAGGGACAACATTATTTCATTTCATAATGAATCATTAATTAATAAATTGTATTAATAAACTAGTAAATCATTAACAAGACATTTCTGTATATAAGCCAGTTTATATGTGTGGCTAATACCTGCAGCTCTACCTGCACAAAACCTAATATGTATTACCAGAATTGTAACACACAGTGACAGTGACACAGTGATACGGCATACTGTTTTCAATTCTACCAAAGCTGACCACCTGACTTACCATTTACTTCAGTTACATTATTGATTCTTTGTTAATCAGATGATAAATCAGAGCAACTTATCACGCATGTAGATTACAAGTGAAAGCCAAACTGGTACCGTAAGAGAAAACACAGGCTGAAAATCTGAAAGTGTTTATGATCTGACAGGTAAGTGTTATCAAAGCATGTCCTAATTTAAAGACATTTTTATAATTATTATATTGTTTGGAAGATGTAGACTGTAATGTTGATGTTTAGGACAGTTTTAATGATGTAGACTGTAATGTTTAGATCAGTTTCATGACAGATTAAATGTCGATGTTTAGGACAGTGCTGCCGTCTTCCTCTCAAAACAGGCTGCTGAAGAGAGATTATGTCTACTCTATATCTTGTGATGCTTGTCACTGGTGAGTGATGTAGTGATTGGGGTTGTTTCTCTTATCTGTGTGTCTTGCAGCCTGTAAACTGAATGTTTCTGTTTATAAGGCACATGTAAAGCAATGACTGCTGAGCAAAATGCTGTATAAGTACTAATAAGACATTGTTTTGTGCTGTAACTGCTGTGTGCTGCTGGGTCACAGGGTTACACCTCTGTGCATCTTGAGTATCTAAGAAAACGTGGTTGTTCATCTGAGCAGTTAGTATATATTTGTTAAACACTAGCAATTAGAATAAAAACATATAAACCAGATCACAGTGTATTGTGATTGTCCTGAGTTGTGCGTGGTTGCATAAGTTGTGTCCAGAGCTGTCAGCCCTTCATTAAAATAAATAAGTGCTTCTGATGGAACTGCTGATGGATGTGTATGTTGGTCTGTCCATCAGCAGCACATCTGATGTGGAATGAAAAAAGTCTAGATTAACATTGTGCCTGCTGTGTTTGTGTTTACTCTGTAAGTATTGTAGTGATGCTCTTATTTCAGTATTAGGTCATTAATTGTTTTACATTAGATTATATTATTTTCTTTGATATGTGGGTAGATACAGCTGAGTGAGCTCTCCTATTGGTTATTACTTTTGAGCTTACATGTTAGATTAACTACAAACATAATTAGGAACTGACGGAGCAACCAACCAATCAGAAATAAATGAGGGTAAAACAATACGGTAGTCCTTCTGGCAGTTCTAGATACGTCACTGACGTGAATATAGGTTTGAATGGAAGTAGGTTCCGGGTGGTTGTTAGGAAAAGAAAACAGAGGCGGCAGGTCTGTGACTAGTCTTCGCAGAAAGAGTCACTGGCAGTTTTTTTGAATTCTGAAAGATGGGGCGAGGTGGCAAATCTAGAATATCACTAAAGGGTGACAGGAAAGAGATTTTCAAAATAAACAATGCTGTATCAGCTGTAAGTCACGTGATCCTGTTACACCTGGTCTTATTGCTCGGCCTACAGTGTGGGGTGTTTATTGGCGAAACCTGCTGATGCCATACATATGTTTTGTGTTATCGTAATTGTACATTTTGATGTGTCATGACACCACTATTTGTTTAGGCTTGCTAATGCTAATGTTAGCAGTGCATCCTTACGTGACTTGTTTAATGATGTAGACTGTAATGTTGATGTCTAGGACAGTTTTAATGATGTAGACACTAGTACACCCACAACCCTACGCTCCACACAAGTGGCCAGCTTTATAAAGCAGTCGTAATTGTCAGCGGGAATCAGCGGACAGTAACTGGGAATGACTGGCCCTACAGATGGTCTGATCATGGAGCGTAGCTTTCCAATAGGGGGTGAGGGGCTCACTGCTCATACTGCCCAGCATCTCAGAGATGCAAACAACACATAGCGAGACGACGAACAGCTATAAAGATAATCAGCTTACAGCAGAAACCCAGTTAAGTCTCTCAATCTCACTTCCACGCAGCTCCAAATCATGGTTGCTACATCATCTGTAGGTCAACTGTATGGGATGGAGATACAGCCTACCGTGCATAACATTGGTATGACACAGCTGGTTACTGTAAAACCAATACATTCAACCCTAAATATAGGTTAATGTCTGCAATAATGTCTGTGTTTAATCTGGAGCGTGTGCAAATACTAATATGAATCACTGTTCGCATTAGTGCTATGACATCAATCACAATGCAGTAGCGGTGCTGAAAATGAGCATTATCAATAAATGTTTATGGCCTGAACTGAACCTGGTTCAGCACTGAAGGAAGAAACCCTCATGTTACACATTCATTTGCTCTTAAGTGCTACTGCCTGCAACGTTTAGGCTGTGATTTGTGTTTGCAGTCAGAGCTGTGCACTATACGACCTATAAGAACTGTTTCCGAACATGAAAGGGATTAAAAGCTGTGGTCCTATTTGCCCTTTGACCCCGACTGAAGTGCTCCAAGTGTCCTGGTGAAGTGTGTGAGACACTCCTGTAAACCTGTAAACACGGCCCGCAACACTCAGACCGCCGCATGAATGGAATGAAACTGAAGTACATTTCAGGACTGGGTGTGACTGACGGACACACCTTCACACTTTATGCCTGTCTCTCACCTTCCCTCTCTCACTCTTTCTCTCTCCTTCTCTTTCTCTCTTTCTTTCTCTGATTAAGATGGATTTTAGTGTATTTTAGTCTTATTGAACATGTGATGGTCAGTTCATATCTTCTACTTTGACCCGACTGGGCAAATGTCTGAGAGCTCCTGTCATTGAGGAGGCCTTCAGGAGAAATAAAACTAGATATGAGATCATCCGCTTGCATAAGGAAGCAGACCTTCAAGGTAAAAGTGAGTGGGCGGAAAACCCCAGAATTTGAAAGCCGATGATTAAAGGCTGCAGTGAAATCAAGACTCCTAACAACCACCTGGAAGACCTGGTAGACCTGCTGACACTGAGAATGGCATTACTTGGTATTGTAAAAAGCAGAAACCAACTTCTAAGACGGAACTTTGGAGGTGTGGCTGCGGATTTCTTAGGAATTTCAGTGAGTGAGTCCCCTAAAAAACAATGAAGCAGAAAAGAAAATGTTTTTTTTTTTACTGGTTCTGAAAATGAATGACGTACTTAATAATCATTTCGGGTAAAAAATAAAGAAATAAATGCTGATCTTTAGTTCCTGGAGTCTAATGTACCTGGGAGTGTAAAAAGAGTGATTCAGTGTGAAATGGTTCAGATGGTGTTTACAGTGGTGGTGATGGTGTTTATGGTGTTGGTGATGTTTACAGTAATGGTGATGATGGTGTTTACAGTGGTGGTGATGGTGTTGATGGTGTTTACAGTAATGGTGGTGATGATGTTTATGGTGTTGGTGATGTTTACAGTGGTGGTGATAGTGTTTACAGTGGTGGTGTTGATGTTTACAGTGGGGTGTTGGTGTTTACAGTGGTGGTGATGATGTTTACAGTGGTGGTAATAGTGTTTACAGTGGTGTTGGTGTTTACAGCGGTGGTGATGGTGTTTACAGTGGTGGTGATGATGTTTACGGTGGTGGTGATGGTGTTTACAGTGGTGATGGTGTTGGTGTTTATAGTGGTGGTGATGGTGTTTACAGTGGTGGTGTTGGTGTTTACAGTGGTGGTGTTGGTGTTTACAGTGGTGGTGAGTTGTGTTTACAGTGGTGGTGTTGTGTTTACATGGGTGTGAGTGTTTACAGTGGTGGTGGTGGTGTGTTTTATAGCGGTGGTGGTGTTACAGTGGTGGTGATGGGTTTTACAGTGGTGGTGATGGTGTTTATAGTGGTGGTATGTGTTTACAGTGGTGTGTGATGTGTTTACAGTGGTGGTGTTGGTGTTTACAGTGGTGATGGTGTTTATAGTTGGTGGTGATGGTTTTACAGTGGTGTGTTGTGTGTTTACAGTGTGTGTTACAGTGTGGTGGTACTGGGTGTGTTTACAGTGGTGGTGTTGGTGTTTACAGTGGTGGTGATGTTGTTTACAGTGGTGGTGGTGGTGTTAGTGTTTATAGCGGTGGTGATGGTGTTTACAGTGGTGGTGATGGGGTTTACAGTGGTGGTGATGGTGTTTATAGTGGTGGTAATGGTGTTTACAGTGGTGGTGATGGTGTTTACAGTGGTGGTGTTGGTGTTTATAGCAGTGGTGATGGTGTTTATAGCGGTGGTGATGGTGTTTACAGTGGTGATGTTGGTGTTTACAGTGGTGGTCATGGTGTTTACAGTGGTGGTGGTGGTGTTGGTGTTTATAGTGGTGGTGATGGTGTTTACAGTGTTGGTGTTTATAGCGGTGGTGTTGGTGTTTACAGTGGTGGTGTTGGTGTTTACAGTGGTGGTGATGGTATTTACAGTGGTGGTGATGGTGTTTACAGTGGTGATGATGTTTACGGTGGTGTTGATGATGTTTACAGTGGTGGTGATGGTGTTTACAGTGGTGGTGTTGGTATTTACAGTGGTGGTGTTGGTGTTTACAGTGGTGGTGATGGTGTTTACAGTGGTGATGATGTTTACGGTGGTGTTGATGATGTTTACAGTGGTGGTGATGGTGGTGTTTACGCTGGCATTGATTAAAACACTATAACAAAACAACTTCTCAGACATCAGACAGTGACCATTTACTGTACATGAAGGAGCTTTTAGAGGTGGACTTCTGGTTCCATTCACCACCACTGTGAACAGTTCTAACTGTATCTAGTACAGAGCGTGTAGCCACTGTTGTATTCTGACTAGCTTAGACAGAGTATTATGGGTGTTAGTGCTGACTACACAACAATGACATGACTTCAGAGGCCTACACACAGCGCAGCAACTGATTGATTTATTTATTTTGGTTAAAAACAACATCAGGATTTTATTTTGGCTAAACAGTGATCACATGCTTAATTTAAATGATATTATAATTGATGCTCTGATGTGCTCAGGCGTATGTAGCAGTAATTAGAATTTGATTTTGTACATAAACTGTGTCGACACTGTGTATATGAGTAATATACACAATATACACAGTTATACACAACTGCGGACCTAGCCAGTGTTTGTTTTGGAGGACCCCATCATCGCTGTCTGCAGCATCCCACAGGATTAGCACGTGTAATGCAGACCAGTGGTCCGGAAATGTGCCCGGTAAGGGCGGCGTGGGGGGCGTGTGTGTGCGTGTGAACTGTGTTATGACAAACATGTGAACAGGCCGTGTGGTAGACAGCATTCCTGCGCGATCTCTCAGTCTTTCTGGTTTCGTGAGGGTCTCCTTGAAAGAGCGACCTTTGAACTTTTTGAGTAGCCTGAGGCTGAAAGGCAGTGCCACCGGACGGCATTCTGCTAACTCTGACCTTCAGCAGCGCAGTTCAGGGACGTGTCCAGCGCAGCCTGTAGGTCAGTTTACATAGTGTCACCCTCTTTATGCCCTACAAGTTCTATAGATTTTTTTAAAAGGCTGCTTAATTCAGTGCTCGTGATGTAAACCGAGTCGTTCAGAGTGATTTGATGCGAAATGGCTCATTTGTAGAGAAACTTGTCGACTCAGATTTCTTTATAATGGTGGTTATACTACACCACCGTACTAACCACTACACCACCATACTAACCACTACACCACCGTATTAACCACTACACCACCATACTAACCACTACACCACCATACTAACCACTACACCACCGTACTAACCACTACACCACCGTACTAACCACTACACCACCGTACTAACCACTACACCACCATACTAACCACTACACCACCATACTAACCACTACACCACCGTACTAACTACTATACCACCGTACTAACTACTACACCACCTTACTAACCACTACACCACCATACTAACCACTACACCACCGTACTAACCACTACACCACCGTACTAACCACTACACCACCGTACTAACCACTACACCACCGTACTAACCACTACACCACCGTACTAACCACTACACCACCATACTAACCACTACACCACCATGCCACCGCCTGATCAAAATACATTTTATGCCAAAACAGTGAAACAGTGTCTCAGACATTGATCTATTCATTCAGCTTCTCAGCTGTTTATCTCTTTGGGACGCGTGAGAGGCGCTGGAGCCCATCCTAGCACTTATTGGGCAGGAAGCACCCTGGACAGGCCGATGCAGGGCAGACACACATTCACACCTAGTGTCACCATTGTGTAGTGTCACACTCACTTGACTGCATGTGTTTGGTCTCTTAGAGGAAACACATGTGGACATGGTGAGAACCTGCAAACTCCACACAGAACCAAACCCAGACTCTTCTTGCTTTGAGGCAAATGCAGTGTGAATTCATACGTATTTACTGTAATAACCTTCTGTGAGGGAGCTTTTAGAGGTGGACGTCTGGTTCCATTCACCACCACTGTGAACAGTTCTGACTCTCTAGAAAGGAGCGTTTCACTCCAAACCCACTCTGAACGACTCTGATTACATCTAAACTGTGTATTTATACAGAATGCACAATTCATGGGTACCAAAATGTGAAGATGGGGACTAATAAGCCGCCCAATAGGAAGTCAAATACAGCACCGTGTATACGGTGACTGCAGGGCTGGTGGTCTTGTTTGAAAGTATATCTACATACCATGACATAATTATACTGTGATGTAAATGTTCAAGTGTTCTATGAGGCCCATGGAGAACCAGTCCATGCTTAAGTGGTTCTTCAAATTGATGGAGAATGTGTTGTTTATGGTTCTATGTAGCACCAAAAACGGTTCTTCTGTTTTTATGTCAAGCAGTAGCGGGACCCTTTTTTTGGTGTATGGAACCATTTCTAAATGTAAGCTTCCTATCTGGAAAAAGTAGCTTTTTAAATAGAATAATCCCCAAGTCCATACAACACCTTCCCCATCCATCTAAAGAACCATCTCACTACGCAAAGAACCATTAAGGCATGTAGAGGTTCTATGAGGAACTCCTGGAACCCTTTAAGAACCACCCTTTTAAAGAGTTTAGCTCAATCAATATAGAACTGCATTATTTAATCAGATGTTTAAGCTACAACTCGCTGCTCCTGCTGGTACAGTTTGTTCTGCCTCTGAGGTTTAGATGTAACATTTCCGCTCTCAATGATTTCGGGGTTGAATTTGTAGCAGAGACGTGTGTGTTGGTCAGATAAAAATTGTAACTTGTGCAAATAATATTGTGCCAGAAATCAAAATATGTCATGCCCTGCTTCGCCCTTGCTTTTCATGTAAATAATTCTGATTTAAATATATATATTATAGCTAATCATTGTAGGCTTATATGTTTCTTTAGATTGATGGAGAATGTGCTGTTTATGGTTCTGTATAGCAGCAAAAAGGGTTTTATGTATATAAGCCTACAGTCAGATTAGCTCATTAGGTATTTGTCGATAACGTAGTATCTCTTAAATTAAGATGTAAACAGCTCAAGCTCAAATAAACAAACAATACTCTCTATCGCCCTCTGTATGTATTATTAATGAACAGCAATTGAGCAAATTGACTTAGCCTTGTGTTATACAGGTGTTATAGTGCCTGTCAGTAAATATATTTTCTGTTATCTTTTTTGTATGCATTAGGAGAGGCCTTGTCGTGTCTACGACTGTCAGACAGATGTATCTGCCCTGTATCTAGTTGATGTGATTTTGTTCCGTTGAATTAACTTCTGGTTTAACTTCATTCTTTGGCTAATCTGATGTTCTGATACTCTTCACTCTTCTTCATTTGCTGCTGCATCCATTCGCAAACATACTGATCGTATCTCATGACCTACAGCCCTGTGTGTCCAATCGCACGCACAAAATTGTTTGTGTTGTTTCATTAGTTTGCAAACAGTCGATGCCGTGCGGCTGGCCATTAGCTGTATTGATCTGTTATTGACCGGTGGAGTCTACGTAATGACCTCAGACACGTGTGCTGATTGATGTTCTTATGTAAAGTCCGGTATGGAGGTGTTTTTTTCCAGGGCTGGGGCTGTTTTGGCTATTTTGTTGGTTGGGATTAGTGTCTCTGGAGCCTGGTCGTGGGGGCAGGGCAGGGGTTTTAGTGTTAGATCCGCTCGGACACATCTGATATGGAACGACGGCCCTGATTTTCATTTGCCCCAGTTTTGGTGACGGAGTGAGGGAACGTGAAATTCCACCATATGCTGCAGTTTTTATTGCGCTTAGGCTTCATATAATAATATCAGTGGACAGTAATGCCAGTCAAAGCAGAGACACAAGCAGGAGGTACATGATATACACATTACAAAAAACACAAGAGTGTCTACACAAGAGTATGTTACCCTGTTCCTCAATGGTCAGGACCTCCACAGGACCACCACAGAGCAGGTAGTATTTCGGTGGTGGTCATTCTCTGCACTGCAGTGACACTGATGTGGTGTGTTAATGTGCGTTGTGCTGGTGTGAGTGGATCAGACACAGCAGTGCTCCTGAAGTGTTTTAACACCTCAGTGTCACTGCTGGACTGAGAATCGTCCACCAACCAAAACCATCCAGACAACAGTGAACACAAACTGTGCAGCAGCAGTGCTAGTGTCATCAACTCAGAGAGTGAGAGACTGTAGCTTTCAGTGTGAAACAGAAAGAGTGCAGTGATGGAGTGGTATCTGCCCCAGGCTGAGGGCACTTGAGGTCACATCCTGTATGAGCCATCAATCAGCTTTGGCTCTTCAGTCCTTAGTGATCTGCTGCGTCCGTATCTGCACGTATCCCCCTGTTCTTTATAGCCAGTTATTAAGAGATCCTTGTTTTTTAATTGATTAATAAATTAATGTATTTATTTGGACGTTGACAGTTATGCATGGTATTCTTTTGCCTCATTAAGAAGAGGCCCTTACCATTTTGGTGGGTGAGCTGTAACTCTGTGCTCAACATGTCACCATTACTGCAGCCACAGCCTGCAGCCCAGCTCACCTTAATAAATGCTCCTTAATGAGGAACCACCTGAAAGCAGCATCTCATTGACTGGCCTGACGCTGCTGCTGATGCTGCTGCTGCTGCACTGATGGGTGCACCTATAATGGTGTATATGCTATTTTTGCATATACTCACAGTGCACGTAAGCGGTTTGGGGGCAGCAAGGCGGTGCAGTGGTTAGCGCTGGAGGTCCTTGGTTCTATTCCCAGCCAGCAAGTTCTGAACATCCTTGTGTGTGGAGTTGAATGTTCTTCCTGTGTCCTCATGAGCGCTCCTGGTTCCTTTCACAGACAAAAGACATGCAGTCAGGTGAACTGGAGATGCTGAGCACCGCTATTGAGCACACTGAGTAACCTTGAGCAACATCCACAGTGCAGGTGTGGAACAGCTAGTGAGCCTGTGTTAATGAGCTAATTGGCGAAAAAGGTGTTTTAATTAAGGAGACGAGACCCAGCAGGGTTTCTTCCTCTCGTCCACTGATGTGGTGAGCTCAGCTGTGTGAGACTGCAGGTTAGGTTGCAGAGTGTTGGACGTCGTGCTGGTGAAATTTGGCTCGTGTGTGTATGTGGACCAGATTTGCATGTTTGACCGTGTGAAGCCGGACTTAGACTTTTGAACAGTCCTGCAGTTTCAGAGGGTTTAAGTATCTCTGATAACGAGTGTCTGCTGGAGCAGATTAATAATTAACCTGTCAGCTTCGCTGTGTGTCCCAGAGAGTCTGTTCTTATAACACACGTTAATAAACACCTATAAACACCAAACACATCAGACTGTCCACAGTGTAATACCCACACACTCAGATCAGAGCAGTCTGAGCAACCACTACCTCTGTAATGTGTGTGTGTGTGTGTGTTCAGTTGTTAATGTGTGTGTGTGTTGTTGGTCAGAGAGAGACTTTACATAAGGGCTGAACTACAAATCTCTCTCTCTCTCTTTTCATTCTCTCTCTCTCTCTCTCTTTCTTTTTGTTCTCTCTCCTTCTCTCAATCTTTTTAGTCCCTCTCCTTATTTTTATTCTTTCTCTGTCTCTCTTTCTCTCGCTCTCTCTCTCTCTCTCTTTCTTTTTGTTCTCTCTCCTTCTCTCTTTCTTTTTGTTCTCTCTCCTTCTCTCAATCTTTTTGGTCCCTCTCCTTATTTTTATTCTTTCTCTGTCTCTCTTTCTCTCTCTCTCTCTCTCTCTCTCTCTCTCTCTCTCTCTCTCTCTCTCTCTCTCTCTCTCTTCTCTTTCTTTTTGTTCTCTCTCCTTTCTCTCAATCTTTTTAGTCCCTCTCCTTATTTTTATTCTTTCTCTGTCTCTCTTTCGCTCTCTCTCTCTCTCTCTTTCTATTCTCCCACTCACTCTCACTGTCTGTTTCACCTCTTTTCATTCTCTTCCCTCTCTTTCCTTTCATTCTGTTTCTCACTCACTCTTTTTTCTCTCTTTCTTTTTTTCTTGTTCACACTTCCTCTTCTTTTTGCTCACCTATTTCTCTATATTTTCTCTTTCCATCTCTGTCTTTTCTCTTTTCCTACATTTATTTCCCTCTTCCGTTTGTCCTCTCTTTTCATCTTCCCCCTTTTTTATTCATCTCTCTCTACCCTTTTCTCATTATCTCTCTTTCAGTACCTTTTTTCTCTTTCTTTCCTCTCTTTCTTTTTTATTCTCTCTCCTTTCTCTTGCTCTCTGTCTTTCAATTTCTCTTTATCATTCTGTTCTCTCACTCTCTCGCTCTGTTTTTCCTCTCTATCTTTTCATCCTCTCTCCCTCACTTTTCTTTTTCCTCCATTCTTTTTATTCTCTCTATCAGGTTTTATTTTATTTGTCATCTCTCTCTCTCCCCTTCTCTCACTGCCTCTCTTTCAGTCCCCCTCTCTTTCTCTCACTCACAGTTTCTTTTTGTTCTTTCTCCTCATCTCACTCTCTCCTTTTCAGCCCCTGTCCCTCTTATTCCTCTCTTTCTCTCTCTCTCGCATTCTATTCTCTCACTCACTCTCTCTCTTTCCCTCTCCATCGTTCTGTTCTCATTCTCCTCCTCGTTATCTCTTTTTCCTCTCTATCTTTCCGTTGTCTATCTCTCACTTTTCTTCTCTCTCACTTTTCATTTCTTTCTCGCTCTCACATCTTCTCCTTCTATCGCTCTCTTTTTCCACTATCTTTCTTTTCTCTCTTCCTTTCTTTTCTTTATTTCTTCTGTTTCTTGTCATCTCTTGCTCATTCCCCTCCTTCTCCTCTGCTCTCTCTCAACTTCTTTTTCTCTGTCTGTTTCTCTCACTCTGTCACTTTCTCTTCTCTTTTTTGTATTTATATCATCTTTTTCTGTTTCTTGATTTGCCTGTCCCTCTCTCTGCATTTGTCTTTCACTTATCCCCTCTTTCTCTTCTCCTCTTATCTGTCTGTCTATCTCTTTAACCTCACTAGTCATACGAACATCCAGTAAAGTATCAATATTAGTTTTAGACTCTTCTGTGTACGTGATGTTTTAGATGCTCATAAAACTCTTAACCGGTCGTCACTCAGGCGGTGTCATTAACTCTGAGTGCTCTGATGTCTGTAGGCTTCCTGCTCACACTGCTGTGTCCACTGACTGCGTCCAGTTTATTCTCTGAGACTCCGGCCGGGCGGACAGTTCAGTGAGATGTTAACTAGGTCAGGTTCTTCCTGCTCGTTCTGCTGGACAACGGGTTCTCTGGTCTGAAACTGGTGGAGGAAGAAGGTCACATGACCTTAAGCAGCTTCGATATTTACCCTAAAAACTGCTGAACAAAGCTGGTGGCTCACTGAGGACACGAGTGAGAGAAACGCGTAGCACGTTGTTAAGACAGGTTTGTTTCCTGTCTGGTTCGGTGTTGCTGGTGCAGTCGGGGTGATTCAGGCTTTTCATGTTACGCTTTTGGAAAAAAGACTCAAACTGTGCCGTCACAGCGCCGATCAAAACAATTAACATCCTGCCATTGTTCACGTCTGGATCACCAGATGTTCTGCAGCGTGTCAGGGTGTGTAAGACTTTATTAGTGAAGAACCTTTTCATATGAAAGTAATGTTTCTGGTGAACAAATATATAAAAATACAAAATAAAATAATATAATGTACAGTTTTTACCCCATACCACTAACTGGCCACTTTATTAGAAACACCTGCCTTGTACCTTCACCAACTGGCCACTTTGTTTGCACCTACTTACTGGCCACTTTATCTGAAACACCAACCTTGTGCTTCCACTAACTGGCCACTTTATTAGAAACGCCTACCTTGTACTTCCACCAACTGGCCACTATATTAGAAACACCACATTGTGGTTCCAATAACTGGCCAGTTTATTAGAAACACCAACTCTGTACTTCCACTAACTGGCCACTTTATTAGAAACACCTACCTTGTACTTTCACCAACTGGCCACTTTAATAGAAACAGCACATTGTGGTTCCAATAACTGGCCACTTTATCAGAAACACCAACCTTGTGCTTCCACTAACTGGCCACTTTATTAGAAACACCTACCTTGTGCTTCCACTAACTGGCCACTTTATTAAAAAACACCAACCTTGTGCATCCACTAACTGGCCACTTTATTAGAAACACCTACCTTGTGCATCCACTAACTGGCCACTTTATCAGAAACAGCTGCCCTGTGCATCCACTAACTGGCCACTTTATAAGAAACACCTACCTTGTGCATCCACTAACTGGCCACTTTATTAGAAACCTCATCCTTATCTAACAGTGCTGAGCTTTTCTCAGGCGTTTATCTCTTTAGGTCTGTATAGAAAATCCTTTCAGTGTTTTTGTTTGGGAGCTTCAGGTTACACAGGTTAGAGTAACCGGCTCACAGTGTGAGGAGTGTTGGGAGGTTGTTGTGAGGGTTTGTCTGCTGTGAGGTTTAACTCTAAGCTGAGTGAGATGTGAATAATCTCATTATGAGCTGCTGTTCTCTAATAGGGAGTGTGTGTGTGTGTGTGTGTGTGTTTGTGTGTGTGTGTGTGTGCAGGCTGAATCAGAAGGGTGTGTGTGTGTCAGAAGAGACTAGACAACCTGTATACACACCCTGAGAGCAGTCCCGAGGTGGAGCGCTGGGATACACAGGCGTAGGTGGTGCAAACAGGAAGAGATGTTACATAATTTAAGGTGGAATTGTATGAAAGCTGCTAGTCTGGGCAGTAACGGGTTAAACTGGGATTTCGGTGGATTTTCTCCATAGACGTCTCCAAAGAGCACATAAACACAGTCCTGTTGTTGATTCTCTGAGTGAAAATAAATCCTCTACAGAGAACATGTACATTGTTCTATAGTGTAATTGTGAGAGTTCAGTACTCAGAACTGTACATACCCTGAACCTCAAACTCAGATACACAGATTCTTCAGATACAAACACCTACATACAACCAGAACGGTGGTGGAGAAATCCAGCATTCCTGGCTGTGAAGGGAACGTCGCCACTTTTCATTCCTTCACAACAAACAACCCAACTGTCAGAGATACATGTTCATCTTTAAACCAGCCTGAAGATCCTATTCACCACATTCTTCATCTAATGTTCCACCTTAAATACTGCAGCTCTACAGACAAAAAATTCCCAAAATAAGCTGCTGAACTTTCAACATCAACAGGACCCTGAACAACTCAACTTTAAATAAACAGAGATTCAGAGTGGGTTTAGGTGTGAAATGGTTTTAATGGTGTTTACAGTGGTGGTGATGGGAACCAGGGGTCTCCATCTCTACAACACAAATATACACATTGTATTTACTATCAAACCCACTAGTGAACCTACACGTGCCTTCTGAGTTTATATGGATGTTGATGTTAAAATCTGGAAGATCTAAAAATACTAGGTTTTCTTTGGGGACTATTTTAACCTCACAGCGTCCTATCCTAGCATGTATCCCTCCACGATGGATGGAGTTTAAGACTGAAATCTCCTCTAAAATCTTCCCTAGACTCATTCAGCCAAAATGCACTACAGAACGCCACAGGAGGTCATTCCTACCAGTGGCTATAAGACTTTATAACTCCTCCCTTAACGTACGACACCTTTCACATGTACAGTGATACCAGTATAATAATAATTTAATTATGTGTGGAACAACTTTCTTACTTCTAAACTCTTACTGCTGTATACAGTATATCTGTACTTATTATTATAGACACAGTCACTTTACATTTAATTCTTCTATTGTATTATAAGACCCTATATATGTGTACATATTACAAATTTATTTTATGTTGTAAATTATTATTAGAGTGTTTAGTCTTCTACATAACCAGCTGCTACTGTAAAAACTGCAATTTCCCCCTGGGATCAATAAAGTATTTCTGATTCTGATTCTAAACTATCATAAACAGCGTCTCCGACATCAGACAGTGTATTTATAACCATCTACTGTAATAACTTTGTGTGAGGGAGCTTTTAGAGGTGGACGTCTGGATCCATTTACCAACACTGTGAACAGTACTGACTCTGTAAGTTTCTCTAGAACAGAGCATTTCACACCAAACCCACTCTGAATGCCTCTAGGGGGCGACGGTCGTTCTGACAGACTGCAATACACTACAGGAAGCATAGGGGGGCGACGGTCATTCTGACAGACTGTAATACACTACAGGAAGGGTAGTGGATGTCTGGTTCCATTCACCACCACTGTGAACAGTTCTGACTGTATCTAGAACAGATGCTGTTTCACACTGAACAGCTTTACATTTCACATTGTATCTGATTATTATGCAGAAAAAAATTTAACAGTGGGTGGACTTTCCCTTTAATTACCACATGTAATGATGCTGGTTTGTATCAGTTTATTGCACAGCAGTGAACTCAGTGATCCAGTGGCAGTGATTATTAAAGCCTCCGTTCATTTCCTCATAGAGGACTCAGCTGGGTTCCTAGCCCAGGTCTGACTCTGACAGCGCTCTGACCTGGCTCTGGTTGGTCTGATGTTGTGTTTGTGATGAGTGAGATCTGAAGGTTTGGGTTTTTTTTTTCTTTGCGTTTCGGGTGATAAACTGCTGTCTGAGCTGGAGGACGGTGTTTGCTCGGTGGCCTGCTGCAGGTCAGAGTGTGGGTCTCTCTTGGCAGGTGAAATGTTTTGTTCCAGCCGTGTGAGCAAGGACATGTCCCACGAGAACGCGGGCCGCAGGCTGGAAATGATTGACTCAACTTTGAGCCGCTGCAGCTCTTAAAGCGACAGGTCGCCCAAAAATGTCTAAATGTAGTTGATCAGCCAAGTATCTCAGGTTAGCTTCACAGTGGATGACCAGCCCTGCACATTTTAGTTATAAGCTTAACCTTCTCGTTAAAGGAGACATACACCCATTTCTTAAAATTCCTTTATTATAAGAAGGTGTTTAGAGTGGGTTCGGTGTGAAACGCTCTGCTCTAGAGAAACTTAGAGTCAGAACTGTTCACAGTCGTCCACCTCTGAAAGCTCCTTTACAGAGAGTTTTTACAGTAGATGATTATAAATCATACAAGCACATTTCCGTGTGTTGTAAAGAAAGTGAAACAGTTTGATGTTCGAGCTGATCTAAGAGGACTGATACACACATACACTTTAGATAAAGAAGTTAAGATAAACCCTTACTGGAGAAATATAAGAGGAAGAGACGTCAGACCTATATATAAACTCACCGGTCACTCAGGTAGATGCACTGCTTTACTGGTGTGGATGCTCTTCCACAGGATTATGGCTGGAATGTGTTTACATTGATGTTATTAATGTCCCATTAAAGGAGTTTGGGCACTATGCTTCTTGAATGGGTACCGTTATTATTAATGGCTGGATAGGTGAGTTCTGTTTGTCTACAGGTAGAGCACATGATGACATTGAAAAATGTGTTTTTCTCTGCGTCACTGCAGAGCTGGTGTGAAACAGTGAAGGTATGCGGCCGATGGAGGTATGAGGAAACGGAAACAAGCTTCAGGATCGAAGGCCTCAGCAGCTCTGGGTTCATCCTGTGTTATATTTTCTAAAATTAATTTTCTTTATTTTTAGCAGTCAGATATCTGGATGGCTGGCCTCAGGTGAGAGGGCAGAGCCTCCCAGGCTAGACCACAGGGCTAGACCCCCAGGCTAGATGGAGGACCTGAGTGCTCACGTCATAATATAGTTTGGCCCCGTTTGACTCATTGCTTACTTCTATGCTTCATTCAAACTTTCACTGCCTTAAAACAGTTTAATCAGGTTAGTTTCATGTCTGTTTGGCTACAGTCTGTTGTTACCATTTACTTAAGGCATATGATGTGGCCTGTGCAGAAGTTATGGCACGTTTTATGTTTTCAAGCTCAGCAAATAAATAGAAATGTAAGTATGTGGTGCTACAATTGCACTAAAGATATCAGAAAATAAGTGTTTAAGTGGGTTTAAATGTGTTCTGTAGACAATTTTTTCACTTATTTAACAGAACATGCAATTTGACTAAACTTTTGCATACGACTTTATCAACATCCCGCGTAAAGAGATGGAAGTTTATGATTAACAGGTCTCAATACCACATACTGTCAGAGGAGAGCATCATGGAAAGTTTATCCAGACTAAATGCTACTGAATAATTAATAATCACAATATTGTAATAGACCCCAACTGACCACTACTTTAGATTCACGTCCTTATATCTTCACTCATAATCCATCATATCAGCTCCACTGACCATATAGGAGCTACACTTACAGACTGTAGTTCATCTGATTCTCTGTATACTTTATTACTCTGTTCTTTAATGACCAGGACCACCACAGGACCACCACAAAGCAGGTACTATTAGGGAGGTGGGTCATTCTCAGCACTGCAGTGACATGGTGTTGATGTGTTAGCGTGTGTTGTGCTAGTGTGAGTGGATCAGACACAGCATTGCTGCTGGAGGGTTTAAACACTGTGTCCACTCATTGTCCACTCTACTAGAGACTCCTACTACTTGCTGGTCCACCTTGTAGATGTAAAGTCAGAGACAGTAGCTCATCTGCTGCTGCACAGTTTGTGTTCTCTAGTCCTTCATCAGTGGTGTTTAAAATCTAGCCCCTAGTTACGCCCCCTTGACCCACACAGTCTCCACATCAGTCCGATAACATTATAAGGGAAACATCTGTCCATCCTGTCTGTGTGTCTGTGTCCTGATGGGGCTGATGAGTCTTTGGGTTCATGTTATATGTGGAGTTGAGGTTTAATCACTGCAGCCCTGGTTGTGAGAACGAGTTCTAATAAATATAATAATATCTCTCTCTCTCTCTCTCTCTCTCTTTCTCTCTCTCTCTCTCTCTCTCTCTATCTATCACTCTATCTCTCTCTCTCTCTATCTATCTCTCTCTCTCTCTCTCAGGCTGCTGTAGCTGAAGCGTATCTCCTCTCCTGGTGATTACTCGGTGGTAACGATGGCCCCCAGTAAGCGTGGAGGCCGGGGTCTGTCCTTTATCTTCTGCTGTATGAAGAGCAATGACCACCCAGAGATTACATACCGAATGCGAGAGGGCAGCAGCTTCACCCTGCAGACCATGGAGCCCACCCTGCCCATGCCCCCCGCAGAGGAGCTGGATGCCATGTTCTCTGAACTGGTGGTGCGTACTCATCGCCCTCATTACTTCTTTGTCTTCATATAGATCAGCAGTGACCACCGAAACGCTGGGCTTACAGCAGTCCCTCATTAAACTTCTCATTAAACATTCCAGTGAAACACCCACACACACCCACATACACACACACACACACACACACACATACACACACACACACACACACACACACACACACACTAGTGAACACCCACATACACTAGGGGGCAGTGAAACACCCACATATACACACACACACACACACTCACACATACTAGTGAACACCCACATACACTAGGGGGCAGTGAAACACCCACATATACACACACTAGTAAACACACACACAGACACTAGAGAGCAGTGAAACACACACACACAAACACCCACACACACACTAGTGAACACCCACTTACACCAGGGGGCAGTGAAACACCCACACACACACACTAGAGAGCAGTGAAACACACACACCAGCAAACACACTCTAGGGGGCAGTGAAAGACCCACATACACACACACTAGTGAACACACACTAGGGAGTAGTGAAACACCCACATACACACACAGACACAAGTTAACACACACACTATAGGACAGTTAAACACCCACATATAGACACACTAAAGAACACACACACACTAAGTGGCAGTAAAACATGCACATATACACACTAAGGAGCAGTGAAACACCCAACTACACACACTAGTAAACACCCACATACACACACACTAAGTGGCAGTGAAACACCCACATACACACACACACACTAAGTGGCAGTGAAACACACACATATGCACACTAAGGATCAGTGAAACACCCATCTACACACACTAGTAAAAACACACACACACACACACAAACAAACTAAGGGGCAGTGAAACACCCACATACACACACACTAAGGGGCAGTGAAACACCCACATACACACACACACACAGACACAAGTTAACACACACACTATAGGACAGTGAAACACCCACATATAGACACACTAAAGAACACACACACACACACACACACTAAGTGGCAGTAAAACACACAATTTTAAGAAGGCCTAGCCTAAACGCAGTGTAGACTAATTAGTATCAGACTCTCAGCCTGTTGGGTTAAACTGCTGTCTGGCCCATCAGTGCAGCAAAACTGTTGGCATATGTAATTAAATTTGATTTAAAAGCACTTCATCTGCTTTGCAGCAGTCAAATCAAACGCTTAGTTAGCGCTGAGCCTTTGGAAGCACGCGCTAATGAAGCTTGAGAGAAATTTGGAGCTCAGCCAGTCTGAACACGAAGTCTGTCTTTACTTGCTGCTCTTAAACACTGTTATGGTAACGGCGCTGTGCGTGTCTAATAAACAAAGGCGAGGTTCTCAGTGAAACCTCCACTAATGATACGAGCACCTAAGCTCTTTGTTTAAAAGTGTTTATCTGATCAATAAGTGTATTAACACCAGTAAGAACAGCAAATATCACTAGAACAGATATAAATAATCATACATACAATACAAAGTAACATGAATATCTTATTGTGAAAGAAGTAGATCATATCTTGAGCTCCAGTTTGAAGAACAAAGTGTAGTTCCAGATTTCTCCTGGACGCACCAGACATTGTATGAATGTATTCAGTTTCTTCAGCAGTAATCTTGATTTAGTTTAATGAAGTACTGAGCAGTTAAAGCAGGTATTAGATGAGAACTGTAAATAATACTGGGTTGTTTCCACAAGGAGAAGCTTGGAAGGTTACAGCAGACACAAGACACAGCGTTAGCATGCTGAGCTTTGCTGGGCTCAGTCATTCCTCCATTTGCACAGTGAATCGATGTCTGTCCTGTAACTGCAACACAGAGAATTCTCTACTAATAGTGTAGTGAGTTTGTTAAGTGGGGCTTTGGACAAAGTGCAGCCCCTCATTAGCCTCACAGACTCCACTGTGTGTGTGTGTGTGAGGCAGCATTGTGTGGCCAGCAGCTGAAGACCTATACTTTGTGCTTCTACTAACTGGCCACTGTATTAGAAACACCTACCTTATGCTATGCTTCCAATAAGTGGCCACTTTATTAGAAACACACACCATGTGCTTCCGCTAACTGGCCATTTTATTAGAAACACCTACCTTGTGCTTTTACTAACTGGCCACTTTATTAGAAACACACACCTTGTGCTTCCGCTAACTGGCCATTTTATTAGAAACACCTACCTTGTGCTTTCACTAACTGGCCACTTTATTAGAAACAGCTGCCTTGTGCTTCCACTAACTGGCCAATTTATTAGAAACAGCTGCCTTGTGCTTTCACTGACTGGCCACTTTATTAGAAACACCTACTTTGTGGTTCCACTAACTGGCCACTTTATTAGAAACACCTACCTTGTGGTTCCACTAGCTGGCCACTTTATTAGAAACAGCTGCCTTGTGCTTCCACTAACTGACCAATTTATTAGAAACGCCTACCTTGTGGTTCCACTAACTGGCCACTTTATTAGAAACACCTACCTTGTGCTTTCACTAATTGGCCACTTTATTAGAAACACCTACCTTGTTCTTTCACTAACTGGCCACTTTATTAGAAACAGCTGCCTCATGCTTCCACTGACTGGACACTATATTAGAAACACCGGTCTCCAGCGCTGTTGCTGGAGTTTGTCACTGCTAGGTTTAAAGTGGAACTCTATCCAAAAATATCCATCCTAGAGCTGCCCTGTGGTCAGAAACAGACCTCTAATGAAGGACTGGATGATGACTGACACAAACTGTGCATCAACTGATGATCTACGGTCTCTGACTGTACATTAGTGAGGAGGAGCTGTTTCTACAAAACAGGGGTTTCCGATAAAGTGGCCGGGAGATTAATTATTGTTATTGTTTGATGACATGATGCTTGTGTTTTCTCTTTAAGGATGAGTTGGACCTCACAGATAAACACAGAGAGGCCATGTTCGCTCTGCCTGCGGAGAAAAAATGGCAGATCTACTGCAGCAAGAAGAAGGTAAGACCTTCTGCAGAACATCAGCCTGAACGTCTTCTACTGGGATCACATTCTGAACTGGGTTTCATAGCCGTTATGAATGAGAGAGAGAGAGAGAGAGAGAGAGAGAGAGAGAGAGAGAGAGAGAGAGAGAGAGAGAGAGAATGTAAACTGAGAAAGTGAGAGTGAAAGAGAGAGACAGGGAAAGTAAGAGAGGAAAAGAGAGAGAGAGAAGAAAGAGAAAAGAGTAAAAAGAGATAGAGAAAGGGAGAGAGAGAAAGAGAAAGGAAACAGAGTAAAAAGGAGAGAGTTGAAAAAATAGACAGAAGTGAGAAAAGAGAGCCAGAGAAAGGAGTGAGAGACAGAAGGGGGATGGAGAGAAAGACTGAAGGGGAGATAAAAAGGGAGAAAGAAAAGAATAATAGAAAGACTGTGTGGCAGAGTGGAAGACAGAATTGGGAATTATAGTGAGAAACATAAAGAAGGTGAGATGAAGAGAGTGAAAGACTGATGGAGAGAGAGACAAAGAAAAGATGAAGGGAGACAGCAAGCAAGATAGAGGAGAGAGTAAAATGAGTGAGTACGAAGGAGTGTGAGAGAGTGAAAGAATAACAAGGAGCAGGAGAAAGAGAGGGAGAGAAACAGAAAGAGAGAGACCGATAAGAAATGTAATAAAGATAAACAGATGATGGAGTTCACCTGAAAAGGTGACAGAGGAGTTACTCATCCATTAAGTCTCTTTTTCCTCTTCAGTGCCAAATAAAACAGATGAGAACAGAAGTGTCCTCTCGGCTACTGTCTTCTTAAAGGGGCAGTTCATCCAAATTTATCTAATTTATATGGTTTGTGGGTGATGTGTGTGGTGTCTGAAGTTTGGTGTAAGCGCTGGAGCTTTAAGGCTGCTGGGGCTTTATATATATATATAATCTCATTTTGTTGTATACATATAGAACATCAGAACAAAGCTTTTGAAAAAATGATATTAAAGAGGAAGAGTAGATTAAACAGCAGGGAACGAAGCAGCTGCTTTGTTGTCCTTAAAGGGTTAAAACTCACCCATCAATGAAAGTGATGTCATTATTCACTGCACACATACATTTTTGTTGAAGAAAAGTCTGCCGTTAAGAAGAGCGTTTATCTCCTGCTCAGTAAGAGGCAGTGAAGGCACGCGCCTCATCAGCTCCACCAACTCAAAGATTGCAAACAGATGCTACGAAACGGGCAGAACCTGCAGAGAACCCGCTTCAAACCACAGACTGTGTTGTGTTTGGAACCAGAAGAAAGTTAACTTACAGACGAGCTCCAAACGAAAACACTATATAAATCACTGGCTATATCAGTGCTATAAGCTTACGTTGACGTCAGAGGAGAAGCTTTGATCATTCAAAATGAGCCTCAAATCACACGAGGCAGAAAATTTACCGTCTTAAAAAGGAAAAACTTTAAATGTACCCACTTTTCCCCAAATGCTCCAAACGGTGTCAGAAGTTTGCTTCTTTCCTTTTACCCTGCTGCTTTGAGGCTAATGTAGCTAACAAGTAATAGGAGCTTAAACCCACAGTCCAGTCAAACTTCTATAACATATCTTCTTGCAGCTCAAGTCGACTACCACAGTGTAGGGTATCTTGGCTCATAGTCCAGTTAAACTCCAGTACCGCAGTAAAGAGTCTCACAGCCCAGTCAAATTCTACTACGATAGTGAAGAGTCTCACAGCCCAGTCAAATTCTACTACTATAGTGAAGAGTCTCACAGCCCAGTCAAACTCCACTACTATAGTGAAAAGTCTCACAGCCCAGTCAAACTCCACTACTATAGTGAAGAGTCTCACAGCCCAGTCAAACTCCACTACTATAGTGAAGAGTCTCACAGCCCAGTCAAACTCCACTACTATAGTGAAGAGTCTCACAGCCCAGTCAAACTCCACTACTATAGTGAAGAGTCTCACAGCCCAGTCAAACTCCAATACCGCAGTAAAGAGTCTCACAGCCCAGTCAAACTCCACTACTATAGTGAAGAGTCTCACAGCCCGATCAAACTCCGCCACCGCAGTGAAGAGGGTCACAGCCCAGTTAAACTCCACTACCACAGTGAAGAGTCTCACAGCCCAGTTAAACTCCACTACCACAGTGAAGAGTCTCACAGCCCAGTTAAACTCCACTACCACAGTGAAGAGTCTCACAGCCCAGTTAAACTCCACTACCACAGTGAGGAGTCTCACAGCCCGATCAAACTCCACTACCACAGTGAAGAGTAAAGAGTAACCTACCTTGAGCTTTCACTAACTGGCCACTGTATTAGAAACAGCTGCCTTGTGCTTCCACTAACTGGCCAATTTATTAGAAAACCTACTTTGTGGTTCCACTAACTGGCCACTTTATTAGAAACAGCTGCCTTGTGCTTCCACTAACTGGCCAATTTATTAGAAACACCTACCTTGTGGTTCCACTAACTCACCACTTTATTAGAAACACCTACTTTGTGCTTTCACTAAATGGCCACTTTATTAGAAACAGCTGCCTCATGCTTCCACTGACTGGACACTATATTAGAAACACCACTACCACAGTGAGGAGTCTCACAGCCCGATCAAACTCCACTACCACAGTGAAGAGTAAAGAGTAACCTACCTTGAGCTTTCACTAACTGGCCACTGTATTAGAAACAGCTGCCTTGTGCTTCCACTAACTGGCCAATTTATTAGAAACACCTACTTTGTGGTTCCACTAACTGGCCACTTTATTAGAAACAGCTGCCTTGTGCTTCCACTAACTGGCCAATTTATTAGAAACACCTACCTTGTGGTTCCACTAACTCGCCACTTTATTAGAAACACCTACTTTGTGCTTTCACTAAATGGCCACTTTATTAGAAACAGCTGCCTCATGCTTCCACTGACTGGACACTATATTAGAAACACCACTACCGCAGTGAAGAGTCTCACAGCCCGATCAAACTCCGCCACCTCAGTGAAGAGGGTCACAGCCCAGTCAAACTCCACTACTATAGTAAATAGTCTCACAGCCCAGTCAAACTCCACTACTATAGTGAATAGTCTCACAGCCCAGTCAAACTCCGCCACTGCAGTGAAGAATCTCACAGCCCAGTCAAATTCTACTACCACAGCGAGGAGTCTCACAGCCCAGTCAAACTCCACTACTATAGTGAAGAGTCTCACAGCCCAGTCAAACTCCACTACCGCAGTGAATAGTCTCACAGCCCAGTTAAACTCCACTACCGCAGTGAAGAATTTCACAGCCCAGTCAAACTCCACTATCCCAGTGAATAGTCTCACAGCCCAGTTAAACTCCACTACCACAGTGAAGAGTCTCACAGCCCAGTTAAACTCCACTACCACAGTGAATAGTCTCACAGCCCAGTTAAACTCCACTAACGCAGTGAATAGTCTCACAGCCCAGTCAAACTCCACTACCACAGTGAAGAATTTCACAGCCCAGTCAAACTCCACTACCACAGTGAAGAGTCTCACAGCCCAGTTAAACTCCACTACCACAGTGAAGAGTCTCACAGCCCAGTTAAACTCCACTACCACAGTGAAGAGTCTCACAGCCCAGTCAAACTCCGCCACAGCAGTAAAGTCTCACAGCCCAGTCAAACTCCACTACCGCAGTGAAGAGTCTCACACTACTATAGTGAACAATCTCTAATACTGCAGTGAAGAGTCTCACACTACTATAGTGAACAATCTCTAATACTGCAGTGAAGAGTCTCACACTACTATAGTGAACAATCTCTAATACTGCAGTGAAGAGTCTCACAGCTCACGGCCCAGTCAAACTCAACTACCGCAGGGCAGATTCTTCCAATTCGCCACTATAGGTCTTATTCTTGGTTGAAGATGAAAACCCCCCGGCAGCAGCAATTATACTACAAACAATGCAAATCTGTAGCAGCCAAAATGTGCCGGTGTTCTAACACTGGACAAACACGTCACACTTATATAAATGGATTCACTTTTTGATGCATTAAACAGATTTTAACTGCAAAACTGTATAGTTGTTAATTACATTAGCCTCATATCATCAGTGTACAACAAACTTTAGACACTAAATGTGTCTCAACTGACCAATTATGCTGGGTGAAGAGAGATTCTGTGTAAATTACATTTTTTTTTGCCAAACTATCACTGTGAACCTCATCAGCCGGCTGCACCTGCAGGCTATGGCTTCATGGGGCCTGAACACGGTCCACACAGACCACAGATTGACCAGTGAATGTGAGGAATGATGTTTTCCTGTGAGCTTCCAGGGCTTAGACTGCACCCTGAGGTCCAGAATAGTTTATATAAATGGCGTAATTGCAGAACACGGCTATAAAACAATAGGCGTACTTGTTAAAGACATTCCTGGAAGCTTATGGTGAAGCCCGTTCCTGGGGTGTTCATTAGAGGCTTGGACCTCTGGACACACACACTCTTGGCCAGACTTACAGAGTCACTGTGCTGAAGGAGGGAACAGATGGATATTATAGACCTCAAACATAAACCAGTACGCTGCAGGATTGTTTTCTCACCTCCGTCTCTTGGCCTCTGGCTTTTTAATCCGTGGACAGGCCCAGAGTCCAAACTTCAGAGCGGTCATGAATTCGGGTCCATAATCCAGTAATGTGCATGAGCTTCAGTGTTAAAGAATCAGCACTACAGTAGAGTAAACAGTAGAGATCAGATTTAGAGAACCATTCATAAATAATAGATTTTAACCATGTAGCTTTGAGCTCCAGCTCCTGCTGCAGTAAACATTCCCAGAACCATAACGTATACTCTTACTGACGTCTTCACGCACTATGGGTTCCTTCCACCTTCATCTGAACAACCTGCTGTTGCTGGCCTTCAGTCACTCTGGTGCAGCTCGCCATCTTGCAATACGATTAAGTGTTGCCAAATAAATGTTCTGCTTGTCAGAATATTGAGAACATCACTACCAGGTGCCAGACTTTTTTTATTATTGTTGTATTATTAGTACTATATTTTTTTCTCCCAATTCTGTGGCTGTTTTTACTCAGTTTTATTGCTTTATTTGCTTTAGAATCTTTTAACTATTTTAGTTTGCCTGTTCATCTTTTTATGTTGAAAATATGGTTTTATGTATTTGTTTATTTATTTATTTATTTATTTATTTAAATGCGTTTGGAGCATTTCTATTGGTCCATTCATCATGTAAAAGGCAGCTGCTGTGTTTAAATTATGTAGAAAATTGAAAATCGACAAAATATTTTTATATATTGATATACATGTGCGTAAAAGTTTAAGACAGCTAGAACCATTATTATTTATAAAAAGCTATTTATTTCAGACAAACACTTTTACACAGTAAAACACTTTAAATATTAAACAGTATTAATACAGTAAGTAGTGCTTTTACATACATCAGTGTGATTATTTAACCCTTTTCAAAAATGAGGCTTCTGCAGAGTAATACATACGATGTTACAATTATAGAGACATTTTAAATAATTTTCTTTTTAAAAGGTAAGTTTGTGTTTTCATGTTATATATAAAATACACAAAACCGGATATACAGCAGTTTGTTCTAGAAAATTATGATTAATAAATATATTTAAGTATGGACTACACCTGTAGTAGTAATATGTAATATGTTCTATGTATATTATACATATTACCTGTATAAACTGATAGTATTGTGATCCTATTCCATAACTTCACCCTAACCTTAACCTCCAGAACCAATAAAGAAAATGGTTTAGTGCAAATCTTCAGTCGCGCGTACAGTCTGCACACGTACAGTCTGCACACGTACAGTCTGCACACGTTCAGTGTTTAAAGTAGATTTAATGTTGTGCTAAAGATGCAGACGTCAGGCCGAGTGGATACATTTGGGAGAAGTGGGGGCGAAAACTGTGGATTAGATTTCTTTCTTGCCAAGCTGTTTCTTTAGTGCACGTGTGTAATGTATTAGGTTTGACTTTTCTTTGTGATGTTGTGTGATTGTGTGGTTGTGTGTTTGGTTTTTGATTAAATAAATGTAATCCTAGCCCAGTAAAGCTTGCGTCAGGGCTAATCTGCTTTGTTTCTCGTTGATGTGCAGGACCAGGAGGAGAATAAAGGAGCGACAAGCTGGCCGGAGTATTACATAGACCAAATCAACTCCATGGCTGCTGTAAGTGCATCACTGGCTTAAAACATACATTTAGAGGAAGCAGAGTAACTACACCAGTTTAGCTCAGTGTTGTACGCCAGTAATAGAGTCATGCCAGGATTTCAACAGTGGCCGCTTTATTAGAAACTCCAACCTTGTACTTCCACTAACTGGCCAATTTATTAGAAACAACTACCTTGTACTTCCACTAACTGGCCAATTTATTAGAAACAACTACCTTGTACTTCCACTAACTGGCCAATTTATTTGAAACAACTAACTTGTACTTCCACTAACTGGCCACTTTATTAGAAATAACTACCTTGTACTTCCACTAACTGGCCACTTTATTAGAAACACTAACCTTGTGCTTTCACTGACTGGCCACTTTTTTTTTTTTTAGAAACACCTACCTTGTGCTTCCACTGACTGGCCACTATATTAGAAACACCTACCTTGTGGTTCCACTAACTGCCCACATTATTAGAAACACCTACCTTGTACTTTCACTAACTGGCCACTTTATTAGAAACACCTACCTTGTTCTTTCACTAACTGGCCACTTTATTAGCAACACTAGCTGACTCCACTACTCTTCCTCAGAGAAAGACAGTGCTGGCCCTGGAAAAGGAGGATGAGGAGGAGAGGAACAAGACCATAGAGAGCTTGAAGACCGCCTTAAGAACACAGCCCATGAGGTAAAGTCTGTTCGCAGGGTTGACGTAAAAGAGAAGTATCTCTAAAACAGCAGATTTAAAAGTAAAGAGAGGTTTTGGACTCTCCTGTAATGTAAGTCAATGGAACCGGAATGGTTTCCAGACTATTTTGGAGCATGTCTTTTGGTCCACTCATCATGAGATTTACATAGAGTGTAAACAGCAGCTGTCGTGTTCAAATGATGTAAAAAAAATAAGTAAAGAATAAAAGAAATAATAAATTATGAACCTGGACTGCCTCCGTTCCTCTGCAGGTTTGTGACGCGCTTCATCGACCAGGATGGTCTGACGTGCATCCTGAACTTTCTGAAGAACATGGACTACGAGACGACGGAGTCTCAGATCCACACGTCGCTCATTGGCTGCATCAAAGCGCTGATGAATAACTCTCAGGGTCGAGCGCACGTCCTTGCCCACTCAGAGAGCATCAACATCATCGCCCAGAGCCTGGCAACCGAGAACATCAAAACCAAGGTGGCCGTGCTGGAGATCATGGGGGCCGTGTGTTTGGTGCCTGGGGGTCACCGGAAGATTCTGGAGGCCATGTTGCATTACCAGAAGTTCGCCAGCGAGAGGACGAGGTTTCAGGTAAGCAGAAATAACTCCTACGAATAGAAGCAACGTGAGATAAATATTAATCACTCAATTCAGCGTTTCACGTGTAAACAGAGATTCAGAGCGGGTTTGGTGTGAAATAGTTCAGATGTTGTTTACAGTGGTGGTGTTTGTGACGTTTTCTAGTGGTGGTGGTGATCGTGTTTATAGTGGTGATGGTGTAAACAGTGATGGTGTTGTTTACGATGGTGGTGATGGTGTTTACAGTGGTGGTGATGTTTACAGTGATGGTGATGATGTTTACAGTGGTGTTGATGGTGTTTACAGTGGTGGTGATGGTATTTACAGTGGTGGTGATGGTATTTACAGTGGTGGTGATGTTTACAGTGATGGTGATTTTCACAGTGATGGTGATGTTTACAGTGATGGTGATGGTGTTTACAGTGGTGGTGATGTTTACAGTGGTGGTGATGGTGTTTACAGTGGTGGTGATGGTGTTTACAGTGGTGGTGGTGATGTTTACAGTGGTGGTGATGGTGTTTGCAGTGGTGGTGATGGTGTTTACAGTGGTGGTGATGATGTTTACAGTGGTGGTGATGATGTTTACAGTGGTGGTGATGGTGTTTACAGTGGTGGTGATGGTATTTACAGTGGTGGTGATGTTTACAGTGATGGTGATTTTCACAGTGATGGTGATGTTTACAGTGGTGGTGATGGTGTTTACAGTGGTGGTGATGTTTACAGTGGTGGTGATGGTGTTTACAGTGGTGGTGGTGATGTTTACAGTGGTGGTGATGGTGTTTGCAGTGGTGGTGATGGTGTTTGCAGTGGTGGTGATGGTGTTTACAGTGGTGGTGATGATGTTTACAGTGGTGGTGATGGTGTTTACAGTGGTGGTGGTGATGGTGTTTACAGTGGTGGTGGTGATGGTCACAGTGGTGATGATGTTTACAGTTGTGATGATGATGCTTATGATGGTGGTGTTTACAGTGGTGGTGATAAAGTCCAAAATCCTCTCAAAACTTTCATAAACAGCGTCACAGGCATCAGACGGTGTATTTAAAACCATATAATGACATTCTTTTAGAGGTGGACGTCTGGTTCCATTCACCATATACAGCATATATATATATATATATATATATATATATATATATATATATATATATATATATATATATATATATATATATAGTTACACCACTAATTATAATGTCCTTAAAGCTGCATTTCTTTTTTTTTTTTTTATCCCATTTGCTGTAGACTCTCCTGAATGATCTGGACAGAAGCACCGGCCGGTACAGAGACGAGGTGAACCTGAAGACAGCGATAATGTCCTTCATCAACGCTGTGCTGAGTCAGGGGGCAGGAGAGGTAAGGCTCGTATTCATCTCACACAGGACGTAGACACAGACATTATATACGTGTCAGATCTGCTGAAAGTAAAAGTCCAGTAAATATAATTTAATGTTTTACCTGCAGACCAGCCTAGAGTTCAGAATCCACTTACGCTACGAGTTCCTGATGCTGGGCATCCAACCGATAATCGACAAACTACGAACACACGAAAACTCCACACTGGATCGGTGAGTGTGTTTATAGAGCTTATGTGTGTGTGTGTGTGTGTGTGTGTGTAAATAATCCTACCTACTATACAAAGTAACATGAATATCTTATTGTGAAAGAAGTAGATCATATCTTGAGCAGTTTGAAGAATAAAGTGTAGTTCCAGATTTCTCCTGGATGCCCCAGACATTGTATGAATGTATTCAGTTCCTTCAGCAGTAATCTTGATTTAGCTTAATGAAGTACTGAGCAGTTAAAGCAGGTATTAGATGAGAACTGTAAATAATACTGGGTTGTTTCCACAAGGAGAAGCTTGGAAAGGGTTAAATAAACACACTGACGTATGTAAAAGCACCACTTACTGTATTAATACTGTTTAATATTTAAATAATAAAGTTTTACTGAGTAAATAAAAACTTCCATATATTACGTATATGTATGTATGTACAGATTTATTAATTAAATACTTAACTTATTATACTTATCTTCGTTTTGTTGTTCTAGACATTTGGACTACTTTGAAATGCTGAGGAATGAAGATGAGCTGGCTCTGGCCAAACGCTTTGAAAACGTAGGTGTAACGTTTTGTTTTCTGTCCCTCCTCCTCCTCCTGATCTGACCTGATTTGATCTGATCTGATCCCTGATCTCCAGGTATAACGGATCTGTCTGATCTCTTTAGGTTCACATAGACACTAAAAGTGCCACTCAGGTGTTCGAGCTGATCCGAAAGAAGATCAACCACACAGACGCTTTCCCGCACTTCATCTCCGTCCTGCAGCACTGCCTCCACATGCCCTGTGAGTGATGCTCCAGGCGGAGTTTGTTCTCTGCAGCAGATCCAGTGACCCACCAGAACTATAACTCTGTGTTTACACTAGCACTCAGAACTCAGGGGCTCATAATAGCAGTAGTTATTCAGTAATGACTCCTACACTGTAGATTGAAATGCTATAGACTTTTCAATCTATACACCAAATCTCACAGTTTGCACCAATTTTTAGAACATAAACAAGTGTTAAAAGGTTTTAGATAACTGATCATGAGTGAGTGGTAGTGTAAGCAGGTTCTAGATGATTAAGAGGCGGGAAAAACACATTCTAGATAACCAAGTATACATGAGTGGTAGTGTAAGTGGGTTCTAGGTAACCGAGTAAGAATGTGCAGTAGTATACACAGGTTCTAGATATCTGAGTGTATATATGTGGTAGTGTAGGCGAGTTCTAGATAATGAACATGAATGGGTGGTAGTGTAAGCATGCTCTACATAACTCAGAGTACATATGAGTGGTAGTGTAGGTTCTAGTTGAATAAGTGGTAGTACAAGCATGATCCAGATAATTGAATGTATATGAGTGATAGTGTAAGTGGGTTCTAGATAACTAAGTATGAATTGGTGGTAGGCAGGTTCTTGATAAATGAGTATGAATGAGTGGCAGATTAAGCAGGTTCTAGGTAACTGATGGGTTAAAAGTCAGTGTGTTGTGTTATGTTGTATTATTTGTGGTGAATGTTTGAATGTTGTGTATTGTAACGTGTCTGTCGTATGTAACAGTGCAGGTTCTGTGCCATGTACTTGATGGTGGGTTCTCTGTGTAGATAAACGAAGCGGGAACACAGTGCAGTACTGGCTCCTTCTCGACCGTATCGTCCAGCAGATCGTCCTGCAGAACGACAAAGGTCACGACCCAGACGTGGCTCCTTTAGAGAACTTCAATGTGAAGAATGTGGTGCGAATGTGAGTCACCAGAGAATCTTCTCCTCTTTTCACACCCTGTCGAGGCAAAAGATTCCAAAAACTCTGAGTGTCAACATGAGTGGTAGTGTGTGCAGGTTCTAGATAAATGAGTGGTAGTAAAGCAGTCCGGTCACTTTTAACCACACATCAGCTGTATGTGGTAGCTTTCCAACCCTCCAAACTACCTACAGTCCAGCACGACTAACACATACATGAAGCCCACACCAACAAACGACTACTTATCTAGATAACCGAGTGTGAAAATTAGTGGTTCTAGATGAATAAGTGTTATATGGTAGATACTAAACCCGCCAAACCACCTACAGTTTTCCTGAGGTCCGCACACAAGACCACTCTTAAACTCCAGATCCAGATGTTGTCTAGTTCAGCTCAGATTATATCATATACAGTCCAGCATGACTAACACATACATGAACCCAAACTAACAAACAACTACTTACACACACAAGCACCATCTAGATAACTGAGTGTAAACATGAGTTGTGGTGTAAGCAGGTTCTAGATGAATGAGTGCTATATGGTAAATACGCCAAACAACATATAGTCCAGCGTGACAAACACATACATGAAGCCCAGACCAACAAACATCTACTTATCTAGATAACTGAGTGTGGTAATGTAAGCAGGTTCTAGATTAATGAGTGGTAGTAAAAGCAGGCAGCACACTTCTAACCACACATTTGCTGCATGTGGTAGACACTCAACCCTCCAAACAACCTACAGTCCAGCACGACTAACACATACATGAAGCCCAAACCAACAAACATCTACTTATCTAGATAACTGAGTGTAAACAAGAGTGGTAGTGTAAGCTCAACTCTCCAAACAACCTGCATGATTAACAAACAGCTACTTACCTACACAAACAGTCTCTCGTATCGATGAGCCTGAGATCTGCACACGTGACCACTCTGTATGAATTGACCTCTACTGTCTTAGACTTCAGATCCAGATGTTGTCTAGTTTAGCTCTGATTATATCATATACAGTCCAGCATGACTAAAACACACGTGAACCTCAGACTAACAAACCACAACTTACCTACACAAGCACAATCTGAGTGTAAACATGAGTGGTAAAGGTTCTAGATGAATGAATGGTAAATGATCGATACTCAACCCTCCGACTAACACATACATGAAGCCCAGACCAACAAACAACGACTCACCTACACAAACAGTCTCTCGTACCGATGAGTCGGCGCCTCCTGAGGTCTGCATATATGACCACTCTGCCTGAAATGACCTCTACAGTCTTACACTCCAGATCCAGACGTGGTCTGGTTCAGCTCTGATGATATCATATACTGTGAACTGTGTTCAGATGTATTTTTGGGCAGCCTTTGAGAATCTCAGTGCCAAACACAGTGTTACATTTCCCATCAGTGTAAAGCTCCTGACCTCCTCCTCCTATAGACCCCCATACTCCTCGTTATTAATACGCTGAGCCTTTAATGCTGTCTGTCATTTTAGCAGAATTTGGATGGAATAATATAATCCTGAGCCCGTAATCCAGAGTTTGAAGTATTTGGGTTGTTTTGGGGAAGGAAGCCCCCCCCCTGCCCAACACACACACAAACCCCTCCAGAGAGCTAGATTCGTTCTTGCTATCAGGTTTTCTCTCTTTATATTGTATATTAGTAGGGAGGTTTTATGCTTCCCTGCTGGTTTTAGTGATTTATATATTAAAATCATACTGAATTGGAATGTCACATCTGCCCAGTGGTTATTATAAGAGTGGAGGTTGTTTGTTTATATTATTAATAAAAGTAATAATAATGCTAATAATAAATGGTGTATATATATATCCGTCCACTTTATCTTCCACTTTATCCCGCTAGTTGGGTCACAGGGCGGGGACGATGGGGCTGGAGCCATTTCATGATGAATGGACCAATGGTAGTGCTCCGAAATGACCTGGAAAAAATTCTGGTTCCATTGACTTACATTTAAAGTAAAAACAGATACTATACATATATATGCCACCTTATACACAATTTATATATATGTGTGTGAGTGTGTGTTGGCCATGTGATGGACGGGCGACCTGTGATGGACCAGTAACCCGCCTTCGCCCAGTGGCGCTGGGATTAACTCCAGCCCCCCCGTGACTCCGACTGGCAGGATAAAGCGGAAGATAATGGATGGATGGATGTTGATATAAATATATTGTATTTTTATACTGATACACAGACACCAGGCGTTGATATTATTAAGTGTTAGGTTTTTATGAGCGTGTTGGTCAGTTTGTTAAGTGGACAGTCCTGTTTTGACCATATATTGTAGTATTTTATACAAATGGCAGTAATATCGTATCGTATCGTATCATATCGTTTCATGACTTAAGTATTGTGATAATATCGTATCATGGGCCCTTTGGTGACTCCCACCTCTACTGCCCACTCTCTGACCACTCTCTGTCTTTTTCACAGGTTAGTCAATGAGAATGAGGTGAAGCAGTGGAAGGAGCAGGCGGAGAAGATGAGGAAAGGTATGTGAGCTTGACCTTCACTTGACCTTCAGCAGAGCGATGACCCTATTGTATGAATGCAGAATGTTAACCTGGGCCTTTTGAGGAGCTTCACCGAGGCTGCTCGGCCGATAGTCTTATGTTCGGAGCGTAAAAATCAGAGCTTTAATGAAGAACCATGTTTTTAACACCAGTCAATTTTCAATACAACAGAAATACGGAGTATTTCATATGTTATTATTCCATGTGACTCGACTGCGTATATTCTAGTGTATACAGTTCCCTGACTTTTGTAGCTACTGGTGCCTAACGAAGTCTAATCTAATTGAATCATTGTGGTGTGTTTTTCTTCCTACAGAACATAACGATCTGCAGCAGAAGCTGGAGAAGAAGGAGCGAGAGTGCGATGCGAAGGCTCAGGAGAAGGAGGAGATGATGCAGACACTCAATAAGATGAAAGAGAAGCTGGAGAAGGAGAGCAGCGAACACAAGCTGGTCAAGCAGCAAGTGGCTGAACTGTCGGCTCGACTGCATGAGCTCAGCACCGTACGCTGTTAAAACATGGTTCTTTAAGGGTTCTTTAGCAAATAGAATGACTCCAGGAGCCAGGAACAGTCAAAGTACTATGGTGAAATGGTTCTTCATTTTGATGTAAAACGTGTTGTATATGGTTCTATGGTTGCACCAAAAAGGGGTTCTGTTAACGTCCATATGTCGAGCTTAAAGAACTTTTCAATAAGGTTCTACATAGAACCATATTCAACACATTCTTCATCCATCTGAAGCACTTAACCTTGTGGCGAGCCCTTGCAGATAGATCTTTCGCAGGGTGGTGGGGCTTTAATGTTCTACTGTAATGACTTAAACAGGTTCCCCTTATATCAGACGTAGTCGCTCAGCTGACATTGTTTAGAATTAGACATTAACTGGAGTTACGATGTTAATGTTATTAAAAAGTAATGGAATGGAAGCTAATACCCCATCAGTCAATTAGTTGCGTTGTTAGCCTCGTAACTCCAGCGCTACGCACATTCACTTGAGCTGGTGTCTATTTTTCTAGAGGCCGAATGTTCCCGGTGGTCCTCCTCTTGGCCCAGGGGCCCCTGGTGGCCCCCTTCCTCCGCCCCCAGCCCCTGCTGGCATCCCTCCACCTCCTCCGCCTCCAGGTGGTGTACCGCCTCCCCCTCCTCCACCTCCTCCGGGTGGTCCCCCGCCTCCACCCGGCCTGCCTCCTTTCGGTGCCCCCCCACTGCTGGGAGGTCTTGCGCTGAAGAAGAAGAACATCCCTCAACCCTCAAACCCTCTGAAGTCCTTCAACTGGACCAAACTTATTGAGGTGAGTCAGTCTAGCTTCCACGGATCTGAACGAGAGAGACACTCGAGGTGGTGACGAGTTGAAAGAAATAGATGACGTGTGAAGTAAGACATTGCTTCAGGCTCCATGTAGAGACGTGAGCGACCATGTGATGCCATTAGAGTGAGGGATGTTCTCAGAACAAACCAGGCAGTGATTATATTATCAGTTAATATTGGTTAATGCTTCGGACCCACTCATCCATGTGGAAGACCACGTACAGATCACGTTGCAGATCACGTACACCATACATGCTGATTGTCTTCTCTGGGGCGGATGGGATCATCCAACATGACAATGAGACACGTCACACGACTAGAAATACGTCACACGACTAGAAATGTCCCACATTGATTGGAAGAACTGACCGAGATGTCCAAATACGACTCTGGACCCTCAATTCTCCAGACTTGAACCCAGTTGAGCATCTGTGAAACCACTTGGATGGTGGTGTTGGCTCTATGGATCCTCCTCCACGCTCCCTCCAGCAGCTGTGGCATGCACTGCAGTCACATGACTCCAGATACCTGTGAGCACCTGTGTGTGTATAAGTGTGTTGGCCATGTGATGGACTGGTGAACTGTCCATGGTGTACCCCCCTTCGCCCGATGCTGGGATTGGCTCCAGCTCCCCCCGTGACCCCGACTAGCAGGATAAAGTGGCAGATAATGGATGAATGGATGTTATATTATGTGTTCAAACATAAAACATTTCAATATAAAATATGTATATAATATATGCATATAATATAAATAAAACCTAAAATATGACATATTGCATAATTTGTGTGCAGGCCACTTTTTGTTTTTTCCCAATATTTTAATGAGATAAACAGTAATTGTACAGTAAATTGCGTCTCTGTAGAGGGCGTGTTTACTTTTTACTCTTTACACTACAAAATCAGTACACATCATTTGACCAGGTGCTCACAAGCGTATGAGTACGACTGTGCACTGCCAACCTGGAGATCTAGTCAGAGCATCATCTGCTGAGAGTAAAGTTCATGTGTTTTTCTGTCCTGCAGAATAAACTGGAGGGGACAGTGTGGACAGATCTGGACGATGCTCAAGTTTTTAAAATCCTGGACTTGGAGGACATCGAGAGAACCTTCTCAGCCTATCAGAGACAGCAGGTAAGACTGACTTCAGGCTGTAAAAGGTATTAAGGCTTTGTGGTCCATGTATCATGTGCTAGCTTTCTTCTTGGAAAGGTTAAACTAACTGTGTCAGACACTCGTTTGTCTAGTTTTGACAAATGGGCTGAAAGTACTGCTGAGTGTGAGTTAAGACTTGCAGAAAATAAGGATTAGAAATACGTATTATCATCCATTTTCTTTGGATAAGCGGCAAAATATCAAAAACACATCTGCAGGTGGCAATTTTTAGGGGTTCAAGCACCGCAAAGGAATTTAGAATTACTATATAACATTTGTGTTTATACACAATAACATCTGTTCTAATGATATATGGTGTTCTTACTGGTAAAACTACACTTACTGATCAGATAAAGACTTTCAAACTATCAGCTCAGACTTTTATACAGTATAGTATATAACAGGGCTTAAACCAAGAGTTTCATGCTAAACAGCTTAAAGTACATTTACTTCATACATATTACATCCAGACTCGTCTGTAACTCTTTCCTTTCCTCCGTCTGCTCCTCTGTTTCTCTCTGTACTGTGTAATGTGCTGTATAATTCACTGTAGCGCTCTCCTTCCTTTATACTAACATCCTGATATTCCTGCTCCCTGCATGCTCTCTAGGATTTCCTTCTGTTCAATAGCTTTAGACAGGTGAGTGACCTTTAACTGACCCTCCAATTAGGACTGCGCAGTATGTACAATATACTATATAGTAATTACTTTGCTATGAAGTATTAATAAAGTGTTAACAAGTAATCAAAGTTTTAAGAAAATTCCACCACCACTGTAACCACCATCACCACCACTGTAACCACCATCACCACCACTGTAACCCACATCCACCACTGTAAAACCACACACTGTAAAATCACACCACTGTAACCAACATGTAACCACCATCACCACCACTGTAACACCATCACCACCACTGTAACACCACTGTAACCACCACTGTAACACCATCACACACCACTGTAAACCATACCACCACCACTGTAACACCATCACCACCACTGTATCACCACACCACTGTAAACACCATCACCACCACTGTAATCACCACATAAACACCATCACCACCACTGTAAATCATCATCACCACCACTGTAAACACCTCACCACCACTGTAATCATCATCACCACCACTATAAACACCATCACCACCACTGTAAACATCATCACCACCACTGTAAACACCTTTACCACCACTGTAAACACCATCACCACCACCACCACTGTAACCACCATCACCACCACTGTAACCACCATCACCACCACTGTAACCGCAATCACCACCACTGTAACCACCATCACCACCACTGTAACCACCATTACCACCACTTCAAACACCATCATCACCACTGTAACTATCACCACCACCACTGTAACCACCATCACCACCACTATAACCACCATCACCACCACTGTAACCACCATCACCACCAGTGTAAACACCATCACCACCACTTCAAACACCATCATCACTAGTAAATTAAGCATATGTGCCCTTTAATGTTAAATGACTGTTTCAGTCTAGTTCCAGTCCTGCTCTGTCCTTCAGTGCTCTCACTGTACGACCAGGCGCTGGGTCTGTTTCCCAGATGGCTGTGTGCAGGCGGTTTTATAATCCCGCTGTACGGCGTGTGCTGGAGCGGAGTTTAGTTTTTTTTTTTTTTTTATTAGTCAGAATAAAAGATTTTATTGTTGAGGTGATATGAGACAGCAGGTGTTTATGAGGCTCAGTGCGGACGCACATCTGTCAAAACAGAGCCAGATAGCTGCAGATATGTTCCCTTTACACTTACCAGGAACCACATGCACATGAAGCCTTGCATTCCAGAGACGTAGCTGCACTGAAACCTTCATTACATGCTTCTATTACTGAGTAACGATTGTGATCAACCTAACATACATGTGTCTGGACTGTGGGAGGAAACCGGAGTACCCGGAGGAAACACACTCAAGCACAGCTAGAACATACACACTCCACACAGAACAACCCGGACCGGGAATCCAACACAGATCATCTTACTGTGAGGAGACAGTGCTGACCACTACACCACTGTACTAACCACTACACCACCATACTAACCACTACACCACCGTACTAACCACTACACCACCGTACTAACCACTACACCACCGTACTAACCACTACACCACCATACTAACCACTACACCACCATACTAACCACTACACCACTGTACTAACCACTAATTAGTTGGATCACTATTGTTCACAGTAGACGTATACAGATGCATTTAAGTGCTTAGTGAACTGTGTTCAAAAGACGTCCATGACTGACAGGAATGGTGCATCTCGTCACTTTACATGAGCTCCACTGTTTAGAAGCAGAAGAGCTGAAAGAGTCTCTCCAGGTTCTCTCTATGTTACTGAATGTGTTTGTACAGACGGTCAGTACCTGCAGATTTAAGATCAGCAGCTGGAACATAAACAGAGAGACGTTTTGTGATGTAGCAGGTTCTAGATTATTTAGAGCTTTATAGACGAGTACAGTCTGTTCTAAGAGATACAGTGCAGCTCTTTTTAAACAGGAGTAAATGGAAATGGAACAATAAGAACCAAAATTGTCATGTACTGTTGAGTTTTAGGCAGTAATGTTGTGTGTTTCTGGAGGAAAATGAGTCTGTGTGATTGTAAGGAGTGTGAAGAGGTTCTATTAGTCCTGTTACAGCTTAAAGAGTGAGCGTGAGAGTGAGAGAATACATGGAAAAACAGCTTTCTGCTTTCTTCACTCCTCAGTATCGTTATTACTCCTCAGTATTATATGGGAGTTTAAGTTCTTGTGAATGCTGCCGTGTTTGGAGCTCCTCCTCGTTTCAGCGTGAGGACTGCTGGGTGTTGTGGAGCTGATATTTATTATGACCCTCTGCAGAAAGAGTTGGAGGACGACACGATGACCATTAAGAAGGTGAAGGAGCTTTCGGTCATCGATGGACGTCGAGCGCAGAACTGTAACATCCTCCTGTCACGGTCAGTGTGAGGCCGCAGGTCCGCTCCTCTTCATCAGTTACAGTGATGGAGTAAATTTATCCTGCCCACTTCTCTTCTTCCACTCCCCTCACTCCACTCCCCCTTTCTCTACTCCACCCCCACTATCTCCACCCCCCCTCTTACTCCACATCCCCTTACTCAACTCCCCAACCTAACTCCACTCCCCCCGATACTCCACGCCTCCCCTTAGTCCACCTCCACTTACTTAACTCCCCCCAACTCCTCCCCCTTTCTCCACACCTCCCTTACTCTATCCCCCCTTAATCCACTCTCCCTCTTACCCCACTCTCCCTTACTCCACCCCGTTTACTAAACCTCCCTCTTCTTATTCTACTCCCCACTTTCTCCACTCCCCTTACTCCACCCCCTAATTCACCTCCATTCCTCCACTCCCTTCTTTCGGCAACCCCCTTACTCCACTCCCCTCCTCTTACCCCACCTCCTTTTATCAAACTTCCCTCCTCTTACTCCACTCCCCCTTACTCCACCGTTCTTACCCCACTCCCCCTCAAAAATGTAAACATGTGATTGCACAACACATTTATAACGAATGATCATCCCCAAGAATCTTCCTGTTTTCAGCAGTGCTCCTGTTATTTAGTCCACGGTTATAGATCGTATAGTCTATTAAAGATGACTTAACTGCATGCATTGACAAGCATGTGATGCTTTAGGCATGTAGTTGGCGTCGTGCTAACTGGTAGAATAAGAGCTTCTCTTGCATGACACTTCAGCTCAGAACCCTGTCTGGACATGTGTTGGCTGACTCTCACTGTTTATACTCCGGTGACAGGTTAAAATTGTCCAACGATGAGATCAAGAGGGCCATTTTGACCATGGACGAACACGAGGATCTGCCCAAAGACATGCTGGAGCAGGTGATTAGCATTCTTTAACAATTACCAGTGACAGATCCAACAAATCCAGCACACACCTGTTCTGCTTCGGCAGCCTGACGTCACGCTTTTCCAATCCGTGATCAGCCGATACAGATAAAGGCGAAATTCACAGCTGACCCGGATTCAAACCACATTCTGTCTGAACACCTACCGTTACACTGTTACAGCCACCGGCCATATTATTAGAAACACATACCTTACAGGTAGGGGCGTAGTTACAGACCGTAGCTTCTCTGTTGCTGCCGTGTCACTGTCACTGCTCTGTCACCGTATCTTGTGACAGCAATGAAAGTGATAAGTTTTGCTGATTGGTTCCAGAGTGCAGGGGTTTTGCAGGGGTTCTCCACCTCAGAGGCGATAATGCTGATGCTCTGCCAGTGTTTCTTAGATGTTCTAGGGGTTAAAAGTGGCCTCTCCAATCTTTTAACCTTCATTTAGTGCTTTAATGTGTAATCAGGCAGTGATGCTTTGCCGTACACCGCCATTCCAATACTCCGCTAGTGTAATATAATATTATTACTTAATATAACTAAAATATGAACTTCACTCTTCAGAATTAGTATGACACTGTACGTGACGTTAACTTTGAGTCAAAGTTGCCAGAATGTGTGTAAAGTTGAATAAGTCATGTGCACCCTGAAGGAGGTGATTAGCTGTGATTAACAGACTGAGTTGTTTCTCCTGCTGTGCAGCTGCTGAAGTTCGTTCCTGAGAAAAGTGACGTGGATCTTCTGGAGGAACACAAGCACGAGCTGGACCGGATGGCCAGAGCTGACCGCTTCCTTTACGAGATGAGCAGGTACAGCGATGGATAAAGTATCGCCACTAAGTGATGCGTTTAACCCCTTAAACCCCTCTATCTGCAGCCTGATTATTCATTGCGTTGTAACAACACACACATTTACAGGTTCAGTATGACTTTTTAGTGGAGCAATCAAGATTCTATTTGGGTTTCAAGTGATCACGAGTGAATAATTCATTGTCATTTCTAAACAATTTATACTGATTACTGAATATTTCAAAGTACATATGGAATAATTCATAGTAGTTTCTGAACAATTCATACTGATTACTGAATATTTCATAGTACATATGGAATAATTTATTGTAGTTTCTAAACAATTCATACTGGTTACTGAATATTTTATTTTACATACTGAATAATTCATAGTAGTTTCTGAACAATTCATACTGGTTACTGAATATTTCATTTGACATACTGAATAATTCATAGTAGTTTCTGAACAATTCATACTGGTTACTGAATATTTCATTTTACATACTGAATAATTATTAGTAGTTTCTGAACAATTTATACTGGTTACTGAATATTTTATAATAATTTCTGAACTGTTTATACTGGTTACTGAATAATTCATTCTACATACAGCATAATGTATATTAGAGATCCAGTATGAATTATTCAGTAACTACTCAAAATTGTTCTGTACCTACTATAAAACAGGAACTTAGGGAATCATTAGGTAACCAGTATGAATAATCCAGCATCTGTTGTGTATGACTCCATAACCAGTATTAATTCTTTGGTATTTACAATAAATTTTTTAGTATGTACTATAAATTATTCAGTAACCAGAATGAATCACGCAGAAACTACTAAACATTAATAGTAGATACTGAATAATTCATACTGGTTTCTTAATGATTCACGGTAGTTCCTAAATACATTTACATTAGTAAGTACAGAACAATTTATAGTAGTTACTGAATTATTCATACTGGATCCCTAATCATTTATAGTAGTAACCAAATAATTCATAGTAGTTACTGAATATTTTGTCCATTTACCCAGTAATTCATACTAGTTGCCAGTAATTTATTCTGGTTACTAAGTAATTCTTAGTAGATATTGATTGATTCATATTATTACTAAATAATTTACAGTAGATTCTTAGTAATTTATACTGGTTATTAAATGTATCAATTAAATTCTAAGCTTATAGTTCGAGACTGTGGAGTCCAATTTCATCCAAAACCTTCCAGCTAAGCAGCAGTTCTGTCTAGTAGTTGATGAACTGATTGAAGACTGACGTCAAGCTTGTTTGGAGTGAAACCCGTAGACACAGGAGCCCTGCTGGTAGAAATGGACGCCCCTGGTTCGGGGATTAGGGGGTTAACCTGCTCAGCTCTGTGTTTATCTTGTAATGCTTTGGGAGAAACAGATACAACTAATGAGTGTGTTGAGCTCATCAGCCGTTCATCTGAATCTGGAGCTTTTGCTGGTAATCTGAGTTTCAGCAGGCTGAGTGATATTAGACGAGCAGGACGTGAGCGAGGCGCAGGTGCTATTGGCTCTGAAGCACTTTTATGTTCTCTGTGTGGGAAAAGAGCCTCCGAGCCAGGAAGACGAGGAGTTTCCCACAAATGTTTCCGCTTCATACCAGCGGTGGCGGCGGCAGGGAAGCGGATCAGATGAGCTTCTGCCGTAGTTAATGTTCCATATGGTTCGTTTCAGAGCCTAATGGTTCCTTGCTGATTGTGTTAAATCGGTTTTATGGTTTCAGAGCAGCTTGAGACTGACCTCCATCAGCATCCATAACCTCCCTCAGAGCAAGAGGAGGAACCTCGAGAGGAACCAGACTCCTCTGGTCCACACCAGATAGTAAAACAAGCAGAAAAGCAACTCAAAGAGGATCAGAAACAACTATGTGTAATATTGAATGTAGAGAGGAGCCCACAGACCACACAGGATGGGCAACTGTTTAGTATCAGACCACACAGGATGGGCAGTTGTTCAGTATCAGACCACACAGGATGGGCAGTTGTTCAGCATCAGACCACACAGGATGGGCAGTTGTTCAGCATCAGACCGCACAGGATGGGCAGCTGTTTTGTTGTGGTTTTTTTTGTTTTTGTTTTTTATGTAAGTCCTCAAACTTTGCCGGGTCTGGTACATCACTTACTGTGTGAGGGCTGAACATTTGCTGTTTCTGTCTTGAACCCGCAGGATCAACCATTACCAGCAAAGGCTGCAGTCGCTGTACTTCAAGAAGAAGTTTACAGAAAGAATTGCGGAGGTGAAGCCCAAAGTTGAAGGTATGTTTCCTCTCAGAGTACTAATATACATACTGTGACTTGAACTGTATAGGTGCGTCTGGGGTGAAGGAGGCGCGGTGGATGTGTGATTACAGCCCTGAGGACTTGTACGGTTTTGTTTTTCAGCTCTAAGCTCGGCGTCTAAGGAGGTGCTCCAGAGTCGTAACCTGCGGCAGCTCTTGGAGGTGGTGCTGGCTCTGGGCAACTACATGAACAAGGGCCAGAGAGGAAACGCTTACGGCTTCAAAGTGTCTTCGCTCAATAAGATCGCCGACACCAAGTCCAGCATCGACAAGTAAGAGTGACCACAGCAGCCCAGCGGAGTGGATCGCTGACATCCCCCTGGCTGCTTAAACAACCCTCTACACTGTATAACATCATAACACACTAATAATAACCTCTCAGCTTTGATAGCGCTCCATTCTGACTGAAGGTGAGCTGCACAGTCATTGTTTGCACTAGTGAACGCTGAGCGTACTGTACAACTCGCACTCCATCTGCCTTCACGTGACTGTAGATCTGGCGCTGAGAGCAGCAGATACTTTAGGATGATGTATCTGGATATGCGAGCCAAGATATAGGTCCTCTCTCGGTTAAACATTTAAAGATGTCGCCACTTCCGTCTGTTTTGTCTCCTTATTGTGTTACATATTATTCAGTACTCATTCAGTTTTATTTAATGTGTATTTAAGTAAATCCAGATCAGATAAATAGGAAGATGGATGAATATAGAACACTTAACAAGTACAATTCCTACCTAAAATTCATAACTGTGTCAGATTGTGTTATACTAAGGAATTAACTATCCAGACAGTGTTAAATAGAGTCTGGTGGGATTTGTTGACCCCTCATGACAAACAGAACAAAGCCCAAAACGTTGTCCAAACATAAACATTGGCAGAAACAGGATTTTTTATATTCCTTGTATTTATATTAGTATTTTTCACAGCACTTGGTCCTTAATGTGGTTCTCTATGTGAACATCTAAAAGGAGAACTTTCATCCCCCCGTGTTTCTAGACTCGCTGATACATCAGTGTGTTTGTGTGCAGGAACGTCACTCTGCTGCACTACCTGATCACCATCCTGGAGCAGAAGTACCCCAAGGTGGCGCTGTTTCAGGAGGACCTGCAGAACGTTTCCCTGGCAGCCAAAGTCAAGTATGTTGTTCAAAAACTGGGTTTCCTCAACACGAGTAGTTAAAAACAGAGCACGGTTGGAAGGACTGGTGCTGAGTCTGAGGAGCTACTGACGCTCAGTCTCTCTGTGCTCTTTACTTTAGCATGACTGAGCTGGAGAAGGAGATCAGTAACCTGCGCAGCGGTCTGAAGAGCGTGGAGGCCGTGAGTGACTCCTTCTATATTGTTATTAGTTTCTGCCAGATCTCGTTGTGTGTTCTGTTTTCGAGATATCGACTCCAGCTCCAGATTGTCGGGACTGAATGTGTGATTCGGGCTTGTGTACAGCTCTTTGATCGGATGCACATATTTTTTCCCATAGAGAATTAATAGGATGGAAAAGTGCACGCCAACCATGACTGTGTTGTTGGTTCAACCAGTACTCTTCTGTTTGTCGTTTTTTCCCCCGTCCCTCTTTCCCCCCCATAGGATCCTATTCATTTTTGGACACAACCAAACCTCATGGTTTAGTTTAACCTACAGCCTCCAAACAGCCAGAACTCACTAAGAGCAGATCCCCAAACACACTGACCTGCACTCCTTTACTTGTTTCTTTACTCGTTCCTCGCACTGCTTAAGCTGCGCAACCATCCTGTGTTTTCTTCAGGACATGCACTTTTCTAGTTCTATCTTAATTGACAGTTTTACTTTGACACGTAACTAGTCCCACAGTTTTTGAGATATCAGCTCTGTCCCAGCTCCAGATTGTCCGGTGTGATTGTGTGATTCGGGATTGTATACAGCTTTTTGATTAGATTCTGGAAAACAACAGACTGTTCTCTGATTTTTTTTTTTTTTTTCCCATAGAAAATGAACAGGATTAAAATGTGCACGCCAACCTACTGAACTGCTGCTCGACCGGCAGACACTGTTTCACATACACTGACTCAGGACAGACCCTCAACCCCGACTGCACTGTTGCTTTGACCCACACTTGTCTGCTTGTTGTTGTTTTTTTATCCCTCTCTTTTTCCGCATAGAGTTCTATTCATTTTCAGACACACCCAAACATCATGGTTTAGTTTAACCTACAGCCTCCTAACTTTTTACTGTCCCGTCTGTTTACTGTCCTGACTGTTTACTGTCCCGTCTTTTTACTGTCCCGTCTTTTTACTGTCCCGTCTGTTTACTGTCCTGACTGTTTACTGTCCCGACTGTTTACTGTCCTGACTGTTTACTGTCCTGACTGTTTACTGTCCTGTCTGTTTACTGTCCCGACTGTTTACTGTCCCGACTGTTTACTGTCACGACTGTTTACTGTCCCGTCTGTTTACTGTCCTGACTGTTTACTGTCCTGTCTGTTTACTGTCCCGACTGTTTACTGTCCTGTCTGTTTACTGTCTCGTCTTTTTACCGTGCTGTCTTTTTACTGTCCCGTCTGTTTACTGTCACGTCTTTTTACTGTCCCGTCTGTTTACTGTCACGTCTGTTTACTGTCACGTCTGTTTACTGTCCCGACTGTTTACTGTCCTGTCTGTTTACTGTCCTGTCTTTTTACCGTGCTGTCTTTTTACTGTCCCGTCTGTTTACTGTCACATCTGTTTACTGTCCTGACTGTTTACTGTCCTGTCTGTTTACTGTCCTGACTGTTTACTGTCCTGACTGTTTACTGTCCTGTCTGTTTACTGTCCTGTTTACTGTGTCTAATGTCTGTTAATTTATCGTATTGTTTCTAATTAAAAAGTTTTGTATGCACAAGTTTGCACTTTGTACTCTGTTTTGTCTTGCAACCTTTTGTTCCTGGAGAAGTGTACTTGTATGTAGATGGAATGACAATAAAAACCTCTTGACCTGACTTGACCCTGCTTAAGATGTGCAACCACAACAACTTTTCTAGTTTTATATTATACTGTTATTTTCTTCTGTGTCTGTATGAATCTGTAAACACTTTAAAAGTGTCTGATGTGAATCTACTGTGTTGCGTTCCTGTGAAGGAGTTGGAGTATCAGAAGAGCCGTCCTGCAGATTCCAGTGACAAGTTTGTGTCGGTGGTCAGTCAGTTCATCACCGTGGCCAGTTTCAGCTTCTCTGACGTGGAGGATTCTCTCCAGGAGGCGAAGGAGCTGGTAAGAGAGATTTAGAGTCATATTTTTTAAGCTCTACTTACCACATACACTACAGTGTCAAGTCTGAAGTTGACTGATTAATAGTGTTTCTGATCAGTAAGTGTATGTTTACCAGTAAGAACACCAGATATGATTAGATCAGATGTAAATAATCATACATACAATACAAAGTAACATGAATATCTTATTGTGAAAGAAGTAGATCATATCTTGAGCTCCAGTTTGAAGAATAAAGTGTAGTTCCAGATTTCTCCTGGACGCCCCAGACATTGTATGAATGTATTCAGTTCCTTCAGCAGTAATCTTGATTTAGCTTAATGAAGTACTGAGCAGTTAAAGCAGGTATTAGATGAGAACTGTAAATGATACTGGGTTGTTTCCACAAGGAGAAGCTTGGAACGGGTGTAATAAACTACTTACTATATTAACACTGTTTAATATTTACATAATAGTGTTTTGAGTAAATAAAAGCGTACTAACTGGAATAAAGAGCTTTTCATATATTATAAAGTCTAAAGTGCCCAAAACTTTATACAGCACTTTAGGCTTACAGTTGCAGTAAGACACTGGGGTTGGATGAGAAGTTCTCTACCTCTCTACTCCCCTCTGTTATTGAGCTGATCTGAGGGCCACATGAAGTCTGTAGTGATTGACTCTGCAGAACGTTGGTGACCTCTGTGCTCTGTGCTCCTCAGCATCCGCTGACCCACTCTGTCATTGTACGTGGCTACCACTTCATGGCTGAGTTGCTGTTGTTCCTAATATTTAGTAGTGGGGAGACTTGACGAATGGACTTTTTGTGGCCAAAAATTGATTGAAACACCTGAATTCAGTGATTTGGATGGGTGAGTGAATACTTTTGGCAGTGTGGAGAAAAAGCTGCTGTTGTGTTTAAATAATATAGAGAAATCAAAATAAAAAAATGAGATTTTTGGACAATTCTAGAGCCCAGAAAATGAGAGCATATTTTATCAAATATTATTATAACAGCCCCCCATATATGGTGGATATGTGCTTATTACTATTGAGAAAATGAGCCATCAGGGCATAAGGCTTAGACTGAGACTAAACGCAGTAGAGCAGTGAAGTCTGTAACTCTAGATCTGCGTCTGTAAACCTGGGAACTCTTATTAAAGCCAGTTTGCTTTGAAGTGGATGTTAAAGAAGTTGAAATGTGCGCCGCTCTGCCCCGCTCAGGCTCGAGTGGCCCTCGCTGTAGGAGTTAAATCACTGCTTACGTTTGGATTTATTGACCCCTCCCTGCCCACACGGACATCAGAGCCGCCGAAATCGCACGGAGTTACTGTTTAACTGGGGTCAGACGGAGAGATACATTTCAAAGGCGGGTTTGGCTCAGTTCTAGCTCGTGAAGGACCACATGGAACAGATTTGGCTGCAGAGTAACAGCTGCGCCTGTGTAGTCTGTAGAACAGCCCCCAAAAGTTTGGGAACACATTTGCCTACAAACTTTCTCACTGTTTACGTTTCAGTTAAAAGAAAATTCTGTGTGTGAGATATAAACAGAGAGACTCTAGAGTTTGGTGTAAATTGGTTCAGATGGTGTTTACAGTGGTGGTGATGGTGTTTACAGTGGCGGTGATGGTGTTTACAGTGACAGTGATGATGTTTACAGTGGTGGTGATGTTGTTTACAGTGGTCATGATGGTGTTTACAGTGGTGGTGATGTTTACAATGGTGGTGATGTTGTTTACAGTGGTCATGATGATATTTACGGTGGTGGTGATGTTTACAGTGGTGGTGGTGATGTTTACAGTGGTCATGATGGTGTTTACTGTGGTGGTGATGATGTTTACAGTGGTGGTGATGTTGTTTACAGTGGTCATGATGATATTTACAGTGGTGGTGATGGTGTTTACAGTGGTCATGATGATATTTACAGTGGTGGTGATGGTGTTTACAGTGGTCATGATGGTGTTTACAGTGGTGGTGATGATGTTTACAGTGGTGGTGATGTTGTTTACAGTGGTCATGATGATATTTACAGTGGTGGTGATGGTGTTTACAGTGGTCATGATGGTGTTTACAGTGGTGGTGATGGTGTTTACAGTGGTGGTGATGTTGTTTACAGTGGTCATGATGATATTTACAGTGGTGGTGATGGTGTTTACAGTGGTCATGATGGTGTTTACAGTGGTGGTGATGGTGTTTACAGTGGTGGTGATGTTGTTTACAGTGGTCATGATGATATTTACAGTGGTGGTGATGATGTTTACAGTGGTGGTGATGTTGTTTACAGTGTTACTGTTAGACTGTAAACACTACATACACTGCAGATTCATACTGGATTAAAATCACTCCACAGTTATTAGTCAGAATCCTGCGTGTCCAGGTGAAAGAAGCTCAGACGGGTCAGGTGTGGAAACTAAAGCAGCTTTTCTTCTCTGCAGTTCCAGAAGGCGGTGAAGCACTTTGGAGAGGAGTCCAGCAGCATCCAGCCCGATGACTTCTTCGGCATCTTCGACCAGTTCCTGCTGGCCTTCACCGAGGCCAAGCAGGACAACGAGAACGCCCGGCGACGGAAAGAGGAGGAGGAGCGCAGGGCACGCATGGAGGCTCAGGTACAGATTTACAGCTAGAGGCTAATTACAAACCCACAGCGCTGATTTTGTGTCTGTCATATGTAAGTTAGATGTGAACATGCAAATCTGGAGAACACAGAGGTGACACAAAATACACAAATGGGATAAAAGTACATGTTTAACATGTGTCCCAGAGTCTGAAAAATTGTGTGAAACATTGAGAACTGTGAGTACTGAAACTGTTTTTCAGCACTTCAGTAAATGTTTATGGGTTTTACTGAAAAATATGAAGGTTTTGTATGTGTGTATAACTGTTCACAGCTGTTTCTGCTAGTCATGTAGAGTTCTTCTGAAAAAGAGCTAAATACAGTCAGATACAGTCACCACTGAAACATTCAGTAAAGCTTTGGGCAGCATTATGTCTGTTTTGGTTGTGGTGAAACTGAATGTTCACCCGTATATTTTAATATAATTAACATGAATAAGGTAACAAAGTGAAAGTATGAGTCAGTTTAAAGTTCCAACATGGTGCTCAGATGCAAAGTCACTGACACCAAGCTGTCTTGGCTGATTGATTGCATTCCTGATGAGGGCAGAGTTTGTGTAAACTTTATTTTTGGGTGAACTGTCACACCAAATACAGTTCCACATAGAGATACAGACCTAGAAATGATACTGGAGGTTAAGACTTCTGTGCCTACACCACCTTCATTCCTCCCTGTTCCTGTTGTGTTTCAGCTTAAGGAGCAGAGGGAGAAGGAGCGGCAGGCTCGGAAAGCGAGGGAGAACTGTGAGGAGGACGGAGAGTTTGATGACCTGGTGTCCGCGCTGCGCTCCGGGGAGGTGTTCGACAAAGACCTGTCCAAAATGAAGCGAAACCGCAAGAGACAAAACAACCAGGGCACTGAGACGAGCAGAGAGAGGCCCATCACCAAACTCAACTACTGAGCCGCCTGCGGGTAAACACTGATGCAACGTTGCCACCCGGTGGTGAAGCCCAGAACTACAGCTGAGTCAGGTTCTCGTATAAACTCTAAACTCAACTTGAACTTCAAGGACGTGGTCAAAGCACAAGGACAAGTTAAGCCATTAACTTTCATCTAAACTGGAAAGCACGCCCACGTCTGACACTTCCCTGTGCCGGCTGCCAAAATACTTTGTTTTGATTTCTTTTCCAGTGCGTTTTGTAAACAAGTCTGTACTGACAGTGTTGGTCTGCATTGAGCTCAGCATCGATTTGTACGGTGCTGGTACACTGAGGTGGCTGCTGGTGAAGATATGGAGGGATTCTCATGTTTGTTTGGGAATAAAGGGCTACAGGTTGGTATTGTGTGGTGGGTTATACCGTATGGTATGGTTGGTTTAGTGTAGTGGGTTACACTGCTGCACTCCATACTGTAGGCTCGGGTAAGACTCCTAACACTACTTTCACCGACCTGTGTCCAAGTAAACACACTCGTCTGCCAAATGCCATACAAATGTACTACAGCAGGGCTTATAACTGGTGCTGGAGTATTAAAACCTCTGCATTAATAACAATGCTCAGTAGAAATTAAAGGAATACTCTGAACATAAATGCAACCTAATCCTTTCCTATGTACCGTGTGGTCCATTACCACAGATCGTTTAGTTGTCATTGCCTGTAATTGAAAACAAACCAGCTCAAGTCTTTTACAATAGAAGTCAATGTGTTGACTGGCTGTTGGCTTTTACTGTGTAAACTAAGTCAAAGGTTTTTCATTCCTTTTAAGGAAGCAGAGATGGAGGGATGGATCGACAGTATCAGCTGGTTTTCAGGCCAAGCGTGAAATGTCGCTCAAAATGTCAGACTATCCCGAGAGCTCAGAGAAACTGAGGAGCCGTACTTGGTGAGTTAGGGATGCTGCAGCCCTGCACAAGGCTCCTCGGTCACAGGATGCTGCAGTTCCTACAGTTTGAACACTAAATAGAGACCTTTTGATGTGCGCCTCATAAGAGAGTGCTTCTATAAAGGCCATATTTACAGTCTATTCATACAAACTGAATGATGTGAAGTTTTTGGCATCACTTAATCACACTGGGTATCAGTTACTACCTCTACACAAAGCTGGAACAGGCTCGTCTAGTAGCATCAGACTCTTTGCATTAGTCTGTGTATCTAATAGACCGGCTGCCTTTTTTCTGTGTACATGTGACCCTTTGTGTCTCTCTGAGTCTCAGTGTGGCTTGTATTTAATGTAGTAATCCTTAAGAATTGAACACTTTCTCAGAGCTGCTGACCTCATAAAATCAAGCTGTTTAAATTTTCACTGGCCTCAGCTCCTAACAGTCCAGCCCCATCCTCAATTAATATTAGTTATAGGCCTACTGTGCTGAAAGGAGACTAGTAGTATTATCCTGAATAACACTAATCGGCCCCCACTAATAGGAAGCATGTCAACATTACTGGATGTGGTAATGGGCTATAAGTTACAAGCCTAGGAGAATAAAATCAGTCTGAAAAGCTGGAGTCATTCTTTAAAGCGAGTGGCTTAAAGTCCGCACGGTTCTGATCATGCAAGGCTGTTTTAAAGAATAGCGCAGGAGCTGTAAAGCCTCGCGAAGGGCTTTAACTGATGAGTTTAATCAGGTGTGATGAAATAATCGGGGGCCGCTGAGTTAAAGCCTTACTGCCTTCACACTGTGCTGAAAACGAAGCGCAGGCCAAAATGAAACCCTCTTATTCATTACTTTTTAACGTTACAATCATCCTTTAGATGTTTCTTTTTTTTGTGAAATACTCTCTTTAGTTTAAAGGAGATTTGAAGGGAAATTCCACCCATTTTTTAAAATGGTTCAGTGGTTAAGATGTAAACAAAGCCATTTTTCTTTACTTTGCTGGTGATGGGAACCTGAGGTCTCCATATTTAACAAGAATAAGCACCAGAAGACACCACACCTGTCTTCTGAGCTTTTATATATCATCCCTGTCCAGAGAAAAACATGTATCTCCATTTTCATACGACGGCTGCTCTTTACATCCTGGAAACATTTCAGGATAAAGGGACAAATAGAAATGCTCCAAAATCACCTGGAATGAAACCTCCTTACACTGACTTACATTGAAAGTTAAGAAAGTTTTTGTCCTCTAATGTAAAGTTACTATTTTGGACAGTGACGACGTGTTGATGATGTTGGTAAGAATACGTTTTCTTTTTGGGACTATTTTGCTTTACATGTATTCCTCCACCATGAGTAGAAAATGTGTTTCTGTGAGGGAGCTATTAGAGGTGAACAGTTCTCACTTGGTGTCTTCTTGAGCAGAGCAGTTCACACCAAACCAAACCACTCTGAATGATTCCGTTTACGTCTTAATCATCTAATTATAGCAAAATTTTGGAAAATCTGTGGACTTCCCCTTTACCTTTAAAGTCGTAGGAGCCCTTCCTGCAGTCGCCTGTGAAACGCTGAGGATTACCTGCCAAACTCTATGCAGTGTAAACAAACCAGACTGTTCATGTCGTGTGTGTTTCCCTGTAATGTCTGTATTTGTGTTTATGAGTGTAAATATGTAAATATGAGCGTCCTCTGTTTATCCCGGTCAGAGACCTTAACGCTCTCCCTGTTGATCAGACGCCACTGAACCCTGTTGAGCGCTTCAAGTTTGTAGTAGTTTCCTGTGTTTTGGGTTCTTCCTGTGATCTCTTTATTTAAGAAGACCTTTTTTTGGTTGTGAGACAAATAATCCAAAAAATAAATCCAAAATGTTCCTGGATTGTTTTAATGAGATTGAATTTTTTCATGATGTATGTGTGAACATACACAGGGTGAGTCAAAAGTCTCAGGACACTCTTTTATTTCAGAAGCGAAGGGAAAATTACGTATCTGAATACCCCAGCAAGTAACGGGTGAGGGGGCCTATCTCTTAGCCAGCGGGTGCATCCAAAATCACACCCTAGTTACCGTTTAGTGTTCTGATCAGGGTGTTGGCCATTCTGTAGTGTTGTTCGAATTCTCAGTGGACAATTAGGTTCCCTATATAGTTCACTATATAGTTACCCACAATGCATCGTAGAACTAGTGCACAACCGATGTACACTACTTACAGGTTGATGGGCCACAATGCGTAGAGGTTTCTTTGGAAGGGTCGTCGTCCGAATTGCCTCTATTGTCTCCCTCACTGCTCCCCTATATAGTGTTCTACATAGAACAGTGTATGTAGTAAACAGGGAACAAGTTAACGAGTGGACCATTTCAGACACACCCTCTGTCCTGAACATCGCCGCTATCTTGAAAGCTGCCATATTGGATCAAGGGCAAGTTTTTCCAAGGGGACGGTGGTCATTTAGCAGATCAAAGAAGACCAGAACTGTCTCAGAAGTCGATTCATGCAATCAGATTTGCAATATCTGAGGATCCTAAGGTGCAGTTCAGCACCAGGGACAGCACAGTGTACATGCTGTTCAATGTGGTTGTTGCTGCAACTTTCTGTGCTGACAATGTTTGAACCACAAGAGATATTGCAAATCTGATTGCGTCAATATACATTTACAGCCCATAGCTCAGTGGCAGCAATGGGTGTGATGCATGACGTAAACATAGTAAACATGAGTTGTTCATAAGTATTAATTGAAAAAAAGTTTATTGTGAATAATTTCTCAATATCAAATTCCAGCGTCGCTGCAATAATACCAACGTTCATATTTACTGTATGTAAGCAAGAACATGATAGTACAGTGTTTTAGTAAACAGGCACGCGACATATGGCATATTCCTCCGACTGCGACAGCTTCCTTTCATCTCTCGGCTCGAGTTGGAGCTACAAAAGACTTTTGTGCTTTTGATGTATTCTCTGATTATCAGTACAGTGTCTTTCTGACGTCTCCAGCAGACTCTGTCCCGTTTAAAGTCAACTCACGCTGGACAGTCTTCGGCTAAACCGCACAAACACAGAGCGGCTCCATCTCTGATGCTACATTTGCTTTCGTTTCAAAGCAGTTTTAAAGGTCAGGGCACATCTGTTTGGTGACGCGCTTCAAATGCGCAGCGCAGGCTACAAACACTGAAGTGCGCTGCAGTTCATGAATGATGTATTCGTTCGTTTACGTAAACAAAGTTCTTCTTCGGAGCAGAATATAGATAGATTTACATTTCATATCAAAATGCATATCAAGCTTCAGTGCACGTCAGCTGTAGAAAACCGTCCGGATAGTATTGAAACGAAGGCCCGTGGGGGAGTTAAAGGAGCAGTTCAGTATATTTCAACTTCACCCCTCTGTATCTGGCACGTCTGCAGCAAACAGTCAATTAACACAGAGCAGAATTTCCCTACACAGCAGAAAACCTGTTATAAACACTTATAAATGTTAGAAATCAGCTTGAAAGATGCTGGAGAACTCCTTAAACACAAAACTGGCAGCCAAAGTCTTGAAAGAGGAAAGAAAAGACCCTTTAAATTCAGTATCAGATCCAGATCCAGAGCCGTACGGGTCAGTAAACAGCAGTGAACTCCCCTTAAGTGTTTATAGTGCAGTGGAGGTATACTGGCTGGTTGTACAGAAGTGGATGTGCTTACTAGAACAACACAGGTGAAGAAAATTTAATCTTAACGGAGTAGAAGTCTATACTGTGTATATATATATTTTTATACTTTATTACTCTGTTCTTTAATGATCAGGACCACCACAGAGCAGGTAGTATTAGGGGTAGTATTAGTAGGTAGTATTAGTATTAATATTACACCCAATTTAATATTTTCCAAAGCCGAATTCATTTTATAGCCTAAATGACCAAAAACATGTTTTCTTGTTTAGACGTTTAGCTCGACCTATCCCGTTCACTCAGCCTCGCTTACAAGCGACCTCTAGTGTTTTGGCAGACATAACATGAAATATGTAATAGCTTCACCGTCCACCGTCGCCCACAACACAGACGCGTTCATCTCTTTCACAGGCGTTTGTACATTATTATGATGTCCTCACCGTCACCATGTCTGCTGTAGTCAGAAACGTTGACTCTGGACTGCCCCCTAGTGGATGTATTGCTAAAAATTCAGGCCAACATAAAAGCAAGCATAAGAAAAACAGCTCCGTTAGCTGACGACAGCGCTAGGGTACACCAAAAGTTGTCCCCAGACGTCATTTCTTCTTATGAGATCACATCTGGCCTCACAAGTCGAGCCTACATCTAGACCAGAGCCTACAAGACCATCTGATCGAACCAAAACTGCTGTTTCACTACATGCTACAACCTCGCTTCATTTTCCAGCCCCTTCAAAGTAGTTGGTTATCATAGCAGCACCGCCTCAAACTGTCAAGACGTGAAGGACAGACATTTGGATCAGAATTGGCAGCAAGACAACATCAGATATGACTCTGGAGCGCAAGGGTGCCGCAAGAGGCTCCACCAACCTGGTAGCCGGGTAGCATTAGCACATGTGTTTACTGTGATAGTGATGGTTCTTAACGCCCAATCAGAAGCCTGCAGCAGGTTTACACCCCCTGTTGGTATCAGCTCAGCTGCTTGGAGCCTCAAACCAAAACCAAAAAGATGAGTCGAGTTGAGGCAAGTAGGTACCATGCAGTGGAAACAAGCACTTCTTACTTCATTTGCTCATCTGTACAAATCCAAAGACTGTAGGGGGTCCCATTCTTATTTTGGTGCCTTAAATGAAGCCTTTAGTATCTAGAACCATTGATGGGAACCTGTGGTCTATTGTCGTAAGCAGATGTTAGAATCTCCTGGTTAAATAACATGTTCTGCTAAATTAGTGAACACAAACAGTAAAGACACCTAAATAAAGGCTCTGTGTCTCTGTAAAGGTCGGGTAACTTATTTACACCTAGAACGTCAACAACATGTGATCTGACCTGGAGGGTCTTGTTCTGGATTCGGCCTGATCTGTAGTTCATAGTTTTACTGAGCACAACATACAATTAAAATCAGAAGAATTGAAGAACCTGTGTTACTTAGTACCAAACTTGAGTACCAAACCCTGTACGGTCCCTTAAGTTCTAGGGTACTAACCAGGTTAGTGTGAGGTACATACTCCAGAGTACTAGAGAACTATTTCTGATAACCTGATGACAGATTTCTGGATTAAATTACACTGAAACACCCAAAAGGTTCTAGATATTAACAGAGCAAGTGTGCGGTACTCTCTTTAAAGCACTGTGTAATTATTCTGGGTTTAATTATGGTAAGAACCTAGACTGTCCAAGCAAATTAAGCTGAACTGACTGTGTTCTAGATATTAACAGAGCAAGTGTGAGGTACTTTCTCTAATGTAGTGTCTAATTATTTTCGGTATAATGATGTTAAATATTTCGACTGTCTAACCAAACCACTCAATTGACTAGCAGGTTCTAGATATTAACTTATTGTAAAGTATCATCTCCATTGTACTGCTAAGTGACATGGTAAAGTACCGAAACAACTAAATTATTAAAGACTAAAATGTTCTAGATATTAAGCTTATAAAGGACACAGTAAAAAGTTACAAAGTGGTAAATATAAACATACTCATTAAATTTCACTAATGGTTCTAGATATGAAATGAGTAAGCATGAATAAATTCATAGAAATGTAGAACTAGTAGGTTCTACATATTAAATAAGCAAGTTAAATAGGTACATACTGCGTATAACTCAGTACCTCATTCATCTACTATCTGTTTACACCATATAAACACCCAATAATTACACAGTACTGTCCACATACATACCCAGTTACCTACCCAGTCTAGAACCCGGTGCACATTTCAGTGTAATTTAGTTCCACTGGCTTGAAACTTCATTGAGTACCTCACACTCACTTTGGTTAATATTTACACTCTTAGAAATAAAAGGTTCTATATAGTACTGAAAAGGGTTCTTTATCAACAGTGGAACACGTCATGGTGATTTATAGAACTGCTTATTTAAAGGATTCTTCAAAGAACCATATACAACAGCTTTTTGGTATAAAAAAAATTATGTAGTTATTGAGTGTTTATGGTTCTACCCAGAATCTCTGTGAATCTCTGTTGAAGAACTTAAGGGACTGTAATGGGAGTTCAGCCCAATATATATATATATATATACACTACTGTGTAAAAGTCTGAGGCACCTGAGCTGATAGTTTAAAAGTCTTGATCTTATCTTGACCTTAAAGACTTATCTTAGAACACCAGATATGATTAGAACAGATGTAAATAATCATACATACAATACAAAGTAACATGAATATCTTATTGTGAAAGAAGTAGATCATATCTTGAGCTCCAGTTTGAAGAACAAAGTTAGGTTCCAGATTTCTCCTGGACGCCTCAGACATTGTATGAATGTATTCAGTTTCTTCAGCAGTAATCTTGATTTAGCTTAATGAAGTACTGAGCAGTTAAAGCAGGTATTAGATGAGAACTGTAAATAATACTGGGTTGTTTCCACAAGGAGAAGCTTAGAAAGGGTTAAATAAACACTGACTTATGTAAAAGCTCTACTTACTTGGCAAATGCCTAGAACTTTTTGCACAGTACAATATATATATATATATATATATATATATATATATATATATATATATATATATATATATATATGAGGACAATATTCAGTATTCAGTATTGATATCAGTATAGGTATCCAGCCCTGTTTCATCATTGGCACTGCACTTTAGTCCAAGATATATGTGAAAGGGGAATTTCATCAGTTTTTGAATTTCAATGGTTAGCATGTAAACAAAGCTATCTGTTTAGAGTCAGAATTGTTCACAGTGGTTGTGAATGGAACCAGACGTCTGAAGATAACTTCAATGCCTATAGAAAAGTTATTACATGTAGTGGTTATTGTTTTACAACTGATATCAGAAGCAAACATGTTTCTTAGGATGTTCGTGGTGGAGAATTACATGCAGGGCTTACCTTTTTTAGATTTTACCATCAACATCCATATAAACTCAGAAGACAGGTGTAGGTTCACTGGTGGGTGTGATAATAAAAACAATATATATTTGTCTTGTAGATCCCTGGTTACCTTCACAACCACTGTAAACACCATCTGAACCATCTCACAGCAAACTCATTCGGAATCCTTCACATCTGAAACACTTAATGTGCCAATTGAATTCCCACAAACTTGGCTCTACGCTCTAAAACAAGGTGGTTCTTTAAGGGTTCCTTACTAAAGACAATGGTATTATACAGAATCATGAACACTCACTTGCTTTGTTAAAGGGTGCTGGGCATGTTCTTCAGACCGAGGGAGGTTGTGTTGCATATGGTTCCATGTAGCACCAAAAGAATGGTTCTTTAAACCCGTTTTGGTGCTACATAGAACCATATACGACTTTATCAATCTGAAGAACCATCTCATCATGCAAAGAAGCATTTAAGCATGCAAATGTGTTCATGGTTGTAAATAAGGATACTGTCTTTACTTTAGAACCCTTGAAGAACCACTGTATATCATTGCTGTCCAAAGAAAAACATGTATCTATTTTTTTCTACATCATTGGAACTCAACAGCTGCCGTTTACAGCGTGTGAGAGTTTCATGATGAACAGACCAATAGAAATGCTCCAAAATAGCTTAGAAAACATTCTGGTTCCGTTAACTTACATTGAAACTAAGGACTGTTTTTGGCCTCTCCTGTAAAGTTACTATTTTGGAGATACTTGTTGTTCTTTGGATGATACACGTGTGGCTCCAAGATTTTGAATGTTTGAGTGAAAATTGTTGGAAATCTGCTGAAAAGTAACATCACAAGCTGGTATTGGCCGTCTCGGCCTTTCGCACGGCTGCTTCGGTGACCGTGTCGGGCTGGCCGTCCCTGCAGAAGAAGACAGCCGGGTTTTTGCAGGCCCACATGGCCACTTCCCCACCGTTGGCCGGACTGGAGGAAGACACCCGACTACCGGCGCCGTGGCGGCTGGCGTAGCGGTCTCTGATCCTGTCTGGCCGCGTCCGGTCTCTAATCCTGTCGGCTCGTGTCCGGGACAGGTAGGCAGCGATGTTTCTAGTCCTATAGCCTTCCTCCCTGCTCCGACCCAGCAGCATGGATATGTTGGGGTTCCTGATGGCGTAGATCAGCGGGTTAATGGCTCCGTTGGCCCACGCCATCCACATGGCCACGGTGTCCATGGCCGGGTTAAAGGTGTAATCCCCGATGGCAGTGACTATTCCCATGAGGCAGTAGGGACCCCAGCAGAAGATGATGAAGACTATCATGATGAGCACGGTGGTGGCTGTCCTCATCTCGCTGTAGAAGCGAAGCAGGTGGGCGTACGTAGTCACGGGCCGAACTCGGATCTCTGAAAGTCTGACCGTCTTGCAGATGTTGTAGTGGCAGAAGCACATGAGCGCGAACGGAAGGAGGTAGCACACCACGATCAAGGCCACGCTGTACGCCGTGCCCATCCTGGAGCTCCCGGAGTGGAACACGTACATGCAGTGGTAGAAGCCCGGCTTGTGGACCACCAGGTGTTCCGATGTCCAAAAGAAAAGGTACCAAGGGAAGGAGAAGACCACCGCCGACAGCCACACCGCCACCAGCAGCTGCATGGCCTTCTTCCTACCAATCTTCTCCTGCGGCTGCCTCACTATGGCATAATAGCGGTCGAAGGAGATCAGGGTCATGGTCAGTGTGGAGATGATTCCAAAGCAGGTGTTGAAGAAGCCGTTGGCCACGCAGAAGCGGTCGCCGAACATCCAGGAGCCGTCCTTGCTGAAGAGCATCATGAAGGAAAACGGCAGGCAAAGCACAGCCGTTAGGAAGTCAGACAACGACAGGGACATGATGAAAGCGTTGGTCACCGTCCTCAGCTGCCTGTGCTTGATGATGACCATCACCACAGCTGAATTGCCCAAGCTGGACAGAAGAAATATGGCAAGCAGCAACAGGGCCTGAGCAGCCACGGCCACGCCGTGCAGAACCGAGCTCCCCCCAGTTCCCTTCACCGGACCACCGGCCGCAGCGCTGCTTTGGTTCCCAAAATCCAGAATCAGACCTGATCTCGATCTGTTGTTGTCCATGTTGCTCGCCATTGGACACGACCGGCGCGAATCCACACAGCAGAAGAGGCTGCATCCCTTATTCCTCCTCCGTCCAGCTCTGTCCGCCTCAGGAACCACTTACAGCGTCACAACAAACAGCTCGACGCGTCCGCGAGCCGCACATCAGCAGAGCTTCGCGCTGGACGTGAAGATTGTGTTTCTCCATCTGAAGGCGTCTCCCTTTCTGCTTCTGCTTAAAGTCGCCTCGTTGTGTTTTCTTCCCTACCCGTATTCAGGAAAAGCTCCGCCCCCTGCGCCGCGATTGACTGAGAACGTTATTTGGGTATTGTTTTTTTCTCTTTCCACAGAAAAGTTAATCAGCTCCACTGACCATATAGGAGATACACGTACAGACTGTAGTTCATCTGATTCTCTGTATACTTTATTACTCTGTTCTTTAATGATCAGGTCCCCCACAGGGACATGGCAGTGGTAGGTTAGTGTGTGTTGTGCTGGTGTGAGTTGATCAGACACAGTAGTGCTGCTGGAGTGTTTAAACACTGTGTCCACTCACTGTTCACTCTATTAGACACTCCTACTACTTGCTGGTCCACCTTGTAGATGTAGAGTCAGAGACAGTAGCTCATCTGCTGCTGCACAGTTTGTGTTCTCTAGTTCTTCATCAGTGGACACAGGACGCCGCCCACAGAATGCTGCCCACAGGACACAGCCTACAAAACATTGCCCACAGAATGCTGCCCACAGGACGCTTCCTACAGGGCGCTGTGCACAGCTAAATATTTTAAGAACAAATTCCATTTAATTATTAACAGTTTATCTGCCTCTCAACAGCACACAATAAACAAACAAACAAACAAACAAACAAATAATAAATAAATAATAGGATTGGGTCATTTATTAGAATTTTTTTTCTCATTATAAATATAAAGAAAAATGACAGCTGGTCAGTCAGACACTCACCCCCTCAGAGACTGAATCAGACCCTCTTTCTGATCCTGTGTTTATTACAGTTATGATTCTGTAATGATTCTGTAATGATACTGTAATTATTCTATATGTAGATCTAGAAGGTAAAAAAGAAACAGTAAATATTTATTTAAACAGACACACATACTGAGATGCAGTTTAATAGATTATTGTTAGTATAATAGACTGTTGTTTCATACAATAGACTCTATTACAAAATGTAAGAATTCAGAATAAATTATATTATAATGGTTTCTAGCTTTTTTTGTATGTGGTGTTGATTGATTTGATCTTTTTATTTATTTTATATACCGTCCTGTAAATAAGTTTGTTCTTTGTGTTAAAATCTCTTTATTTATTTATTATTATTATTATTATTATTATTATTATTATTATTATTATTATTATTATGTTAAAATGATTATTAAAATGCTTTAGTATTTCAGGAGCTGTTAAGTTCAGAAACTGCAGAGGTACATACAGTAAACACATTTCAGTGCTTTGTGTCTTGTTGTGTTTGTAATTATTTTTACAAATAATAAACAATATATATTATTATGTTATATAATGTTTGCTATTCTAAGAAAAAGTTTTTCTTTTAAAGTGCCCAGTTTTGACCAAGGAGGGTATAAACTACTAACCAATCATATCGCAGAAGGCGAGTCAATACGAGCCAATCAGAGTGTAGAGGAGGGCGGGGCTATTCTGAAAACGGGTGGTGGTAAGAGGGATAAGAGGGGGGCATTGCAAGCAGTGACGTTTAGAACTGTTGCCATGACGATAGCGATTTTTTGTGTCAGTTAAACGTAAAAAATGAATTTATTTTTTGATTAATCATCATTCTTTAGTCAACAGCGACGCAGGTCGTATTAAATTAAAATAAAATAAATAAATAAATAAAAGAAAAGCTGCCAAACCTTTGTAATTATTTATTTTATTTATTTATTTACTTAATTTGCATATTTTGCTATAAAGACCTGAACAAGTATTTGAACAAGAAGTAAAGAGGTAACTATATATTATATGATTTTTATTTTACTTTTATCTTACTTTTAAATGATGTAATAATGCAAAACGTATATTAAGAAAGGAAAAAATAAAGTGATAAATAAATAAGCTGATAATATACATTAATGATAAAACAGAATGGCGGCGCTTTCTGGCTGTTCCGCTGGGGGCGCTCGCATGCGCAGTGCTGCTGGAGACGCGGCCGCTTCGTCGGGGGTAAATGTAGCTCCCTGCTAACTGCTAGCGGGCTAATTTAAACGCTTTTTGTGTTTGTGAAATCTGCGGGATCCGTGTTTGTGTCATGGGTGAGTTAAATAAACACACGGACGATTATTCGGTCTAGTTACGATGAGATATGTGCGCTTAATTGCTTTATTTTGGTCACAATTTCGGAGGTGAGCTGAGCTGAGTTAGCTAGCTAACAGGAACTTAGATGTTTATCCGCTCTACAAATACCAGTATAAATATAACTGTAAGCTCATATAAAGTCTAATAAGAAGCTGCAGTAGCTGAGTAGTAAATGTGGAAACGACGTCGAGGTTATTAGCCAGCTTCTTGTTCGGAATTTGTCGTTCTACCTTAAATGGTGCCGTAACTGCTACGCTGTTTAAGGTGGAGCGAGAGAATTCGAGTAAGAAACTGACCAGATTCGTAACGTAGAAACATTTTCAGCAAGTTTATGTGCGCACTTAAGATAAAAAATGACAAGCTTGACGTCGTAACAGTAACAGGACCCTATTTGTTGCTTAATAGAGCCAAACGTTTTCAGAAGGAGCTGTATAGTACCAAATAGCTACAGCACATTCTCCATCGATATGAAGAACCATTTAAGTATTTAGATCTGTTTAGAGCACCAGATTTTAAACAGAACCATAGCCCTTACTAATGAAGTGCCAATGTTTTAAAGAATGTCACTATATAATATGGAAAAGACTACAGCGTTTATTTAATGTGACTCTGTAGGGTCAGAGCTGCAGATGAATTGGCACAGCTATTTGTTTAACTTCTCAATCTAGATGTGATTGATTTGGCTTAATGATGCAGACGGTGGTATTACTGCAATGAAGTGGTGTGCAATATAGTGATATTTGTGATCTACGTGGTCGAGTCACATTGTTATGACCAGGTAATATTCAGAGTAATCACCGTGTGCAGCACGGAGGGGGGACTCGATAAGGTCCTGGTAGGTTGTCAAAGGTATCTTGAATAGTGCTGACTGCAGTGCATCCCACAGGTGATAGAGGGAGCGTGGAGAAGGATCCATAGAGCCAACTCCACCATCTAGGTGGTCCCACAGATGCTCAATTGGGTTCAAGTCTGGGGAATTAGGGGTCCAGGGTAGTACTTGGAAGTCTCGGTTAGCTCTTTCAACTAATGTGGGACATTTCTAGTTTCTCATCTTGCTGGACGATCAGCGTGTATGGTGTCATGATTTGCAGAGTAGATTTATACCCAGATTGGTTGAGTGTGTCCTCCACATGGATGAGTGGCTCCAGAGAATGTCACCAAAACATTCCCCCGACCCGAACAGTGCCACTGCGCTGCTGGCGTCCAAAATAGTCATAATAATGTGATTCGATTGTGTATTATCTTGCAACTTGCTTTTTTAAGCACATGGTACATTAAAGAGCTGTGTATTGGCAATAACCTGGTGATACAATACGTATCGTGATACAGTGGTCACAATTCAGTATATCACAATATATTGCGATACTGCAAGCAAAGTGATATATTTTTCAGATTTTTCAAATCCTACTATTAAAACACACCACTATATGATTGGGTTTGTCAATGCTTATAATAGCATTTTGCTGCATGTGAATGTTGGAGTGGAGCTGAAAATGAATTACAACACTGCCATCTAGTGATCAGAGGTTTAAAAACAACACAATAATTTGCTGTCTGCCAGTAATCTGTGTATCAATACTGTGTTTTTGAGAATCGATACAGTATCACAAAACATAATACCCCCATTACTTTAAGAACTCTGACTGACTATATGTTTCATTAGTAAGCCAATTAATGAACACTGTCATAGCGTTAAAGGGCAATGTCCTTATAGTTCAGGGACTGACAAATTTATGAGGCTTCTATCAAGACACCATGTCTGCAACACAAATTTAGACATTTTATTTACTATTAAAACCACCAGTGCACCTACACATGTCCTCTGAATTTATATGGAATATTGATGATGATACAAATAGTAGAGGGTATGCCTTTGACATCACAGCTGGTGGGAGTCAATGCCCATTGAGTGGCATGAAGACATCGTTGGCGTTCAGTATGAATGGTAAAGAGCTGAATGTAGGATTGGCTGTGTAAATAGATTCAGCAAGAATTCAGAGTGACCTTTATTTTTGGTCAATTGGTTTACTGTCCAGAAAAGCAGATGGATCACACAAGGCTGAGTTAAGCTTCTTGCTCTCCAGTTTATTGTTCCTTAACTTCTTTTAATGTTCCACGTGGAACATTAAAAGTGGCACCATTTAAAGTGGACCTGTAATACTGAAGCAAAAAGCTGCAGAATAGGAAGCTGACTTTGGGGTGAAATCAAGTTATAACCTGTATTGATACTCACGAAGTTGATATTTAGGATCTCTTGTTGCTGATTATCCCGTCATGATAATCTTATGTTCTATAAACAAAGCTCTGTAGATGTGGAAGCTCTACTAGGGACAGAGGAACGTTTAAGATCACAATGACCACAAGAAATTATATTATACTCTTTGAGTCCAGCTTTAATCAGATACTCATTAGTTTGAGCCCTTCTGGTTACCATTACCACCACTTTTAACGGTTCTGATTCAGAAGGTAACTTCAGGCCAGAGAGCTTCACGTCCAGCGTCTCTTCATTGTTTGTTTGTATCTTAATGATTGAGTTCTAGATGAGCTCTAAAGTTCCTCTTTAAATGTTTAATGTGCATGTTTATTGTTTGTGCTGCAGCTGTTTCAATGAACCTTAACTGTCCTGGTCTGTACTGTGGAATGAAAATTGGTGAAAATGGATCAGAGCAGTGTGGGGTGAGTATCGCTGAAACCTAACATTCAACTCTGCTGTGAAGATTTGATTGAGTGTTAGTGAGGTCAGGGACACATGTTGGATGGTCTGCTCTGGATCACTGAGTTTGTGTGTTTTGTGTTGGGAGGTCTGTCCACGGGGGGAGAGAACGAACTTGATGAAGATCTGCCAGAGGTGCATGGAGACTCCAGAGTTGTACGACTGGCTGTATCTGGGGTTCATGGCGATGCTTCCTCTCGTTCTGCACTGGTTTTTTATCGAATGGTATTCTGGGAAGAAAAGGTAAAGCCCCCTCTTTCACAGGGACCATGTATCAAGCTCTGTTGCCCATGTGTGATATGACAGTAGTAGTGATGCGCTGATTAGATCTGGATTAGATCAGCACTGATACTGACCTCATTAAAACATTGGGGTCAGATACATGTTCAGTATTGTCTCTTAGTCTTGGTTGGTCTTCATTTGGAGCGTCTTATTCTGAAAAACACCTGGTTTTATTAACAAACAGCAATTCGTACATATAGTAATTAAGGTGTGTGATATATATGGTCTTTGATAATTGCCGTGTTAACGATGTGCGAGCTGACGTTATGGAGTACGCTACTGACTGGGGAAAAAAACAACACAACAACAGTCAGAACACCTCGACTCCACACGCTCACTGCTTCATGCTTTAGTTCAGTCTGCTGCCGGTGCGCACTGAGAGTGCCCATACTGTGTGTTAGCATAGGCTAAAGCTAGCATAGCTGCCCAAACAACACACCTAAAGCTGAAACTGAGTGAACACCCTGCGCCAGAAAAAGAAAGTCAGACACCGCCAGCCTCACAGTCTACCACCTTAGAATTAACTCCTAGGCGAGGATCATCTTCACTCGCGTGGAGCTGGTCTGGATCTGAAAAGACTGAAGTTGCTCAGAAGACTGCAGTTTACAGACTTTGTAAAAAAGCCGTTGTTAAAGATCGCTCGACAGCTAACCTGTTCCATCATCTCCCAACAAACCACCACACAGAGGATGAGGAGAGGATGAGGAGAGGATGAGGAGAGGATGAGGAGAGGATGAGGAGAGGATGAGGAGAGGATGAGGAGTATAAACAGCTTCGGTAGCGCGCTGTCCAAGACAGACCTAAACCAGCTAAGGTGTCTGACAGAACATACTCAGCAAACTTCAGCGGAGTCATTCACTAAAGAAGAGCCTTCGCCTGATGACACTCGATTGGCTCCAGCCCCCCGGGACCCTGACTAGCGGGATAAAGCAGAAGATAATGTATGGATGGATATTAATATCCTTTAAGATGTGCAAGTTAGTTAAATATAAGACTTTTACAAACACATTTTTAAATAATGTGAAATATAGTTTATTATCGTTATTTAATTACAGAAAATATGAGATCGTTTTTTGTCAATATCGCACCGCCCTAATAGTAATCATGCATGTTCGCATTATAGGCCAGTGTCTTTCTCTGATGTCTGATATCAAATTAGTACTTGATATCAGTCGATACCTGAAGTTCAGGTATCGGGAAAGGAAAACTAGGATTAGTCATGAAAGTTTTGTACATTGAGGAAATGAGCAGATCCAGCCTGGCAGCACCTCATTTCCATATCATTTCTATAATATTTAGTTTATGTAAATGTTCATAGTCGGAGTTTGAGCACTGAGAGCACTGCTGGCCCCTACTGACCAGACTGTATAGAGTTAAAATGACTGATGGGAAAGAAGAAAATGAGAAAAGATAAACAGCGTAGTGTTTTTAAATGCCAGTGAAGTGTTTTGTATTGTTTGTACTGTGGGCGGAGCTAGTGAAAAGCACTGTAATAAATAACATGTAAGAAGATGGAACAAGGAGCTTTTGTTATTAGTGTTGTTATTCCCATGATTAGTGCTATAAAAGTTATTTTCTGTTATGTTTGTTTTCTGTTTCCTGTTATGCTCACACACCTACCGGACGAGAGTTTGATCGTTCGGATACAGCAAAGATTTAATCGATCATTTCTGATCCAATGTTATTCAATATAACGCACTGCATGCCGAGTACTGAGCAACTCGGCTAACCACACCCTCCACACACATGGTAGAATAATACGGTCACTAAATTATTTACACTACATACTATACTTTACTACCAGACGCAAGTTTGATCGTACAAATACAACAAAGATTTCATTTCTGACCCGATTGGACCATAAGCATGATGAATCGATTTATTAAATAGTTGCTCATGTTTATTCCATCATACCATTAAAGTTCCACTGACTGCTTTTATATATTTCACATGTTCAAATAAGGCTAATACTGGTTGGTGTTTAGTCTTTTCTTACTTGCTAGTACTCAAATTCTGCAGGCTAACCCTGTTAAGCATGTATTTGGTACACCTATATGTTTGTTCACTATAATGAGTGTGAAATAAAAAGCATTACTCACGATTGTGTTCTCTCGTGTAGTTCCAGTGCCTTGTTCCAGCACATCACGGCCTTGTTCGAATGCAGCGCTGCAGCAGTGGTCACTCTGTTGGTGAACGACCCCGTGGGACAGCTGACCATCCGCTCTTGCCGCGTCAAGATGCTGTCCGACTGGTACACCATGCTGTACAACCCCAGCCCCAACTACGTCGACACGCTGCACTGCACTCAGGAAGCTGTGTTTCCACTGTGAGTCGTTCTTAGATTCAAATCTTCTGTTGATTATGACTCCAAATATGTATCACACTGCTTAGCCTGAACGTTCACATCGTCTTGATTATTACTGTCTGACTAAGAACTACATGCTGCACATTTAAACTGGAGTAAAATCTATGATCCCTTCAATCTGAGCTCTCTGCGGAGAAACAGTCAGACAGTCAGTCTTGGTTTAAATCTGCTGAGTGTTTTTAGATGGTCGTGCCTGAAGTTGCTCATGTGTCCTGGACTTGCTGTAGGTACACCATTGTGCTGATCTACTACGCCTTCTGCCTGGTCTTCATGATGCTGCTGCGGCCGCTCCTGGTGAAAAAGATAGCGTGCGGTTTGGGGAAGACGGACCGCTTTAAAAGCATATACGCTGCCCTCTACTTCTTCCCCATCCTCACTGTTCTGCAGGCAGTGGGAGGAGGTCTTCTCTGTAAGTAAATCTTCATAATTCAACTACGTTAGCTAACTTGAGCTTAGCAAGTGAAGCTAATGTTAGCTAACATCAGCTAAAGCAGGTGAAGTAACTGAGCTGACCTGGTTTACCTCCACGTACACGGAGGCTCTTGAACACCTCTCACTGGTTTCCTCACACGCCTATATTGTGATAATCTTCAGGCGTGAAATGCTAACTACAGATGACGGAGTGAGAGGACGGTACTTTCTAATGTGCTTGTTTAGAGGTGACAGATTTAGTCCACTTTCTGGATATTTGGGGGTCTTTGGGCTGTTTGTGCTCGGGGTTCCACTGAACATTCAATTACTTCATATTGATTATCATCTGATTTGTGTAAGTGAGTATGATCCTGGGTTATTGGCCTGTCTGAGTATTTGTACTGTTGATGTTAATATTATTTTCTTATGTTGTTGTATAATTAATATAAGTCTTTCTTTTTTAATCAGATTACGCCTTCCCCTACATTATTTTGGTGTTGTCTCTGGTCACCTTGGCTGTGTACATGTCTGCTTCAGAGATACAGGTAAGCCCCACCCATATGCAATACAGACTCATGGTGTGGCTATTGTTATTGTTATTATTACTTTTATTATTGTTGTTGTTATTGTTGTTGTTTCTGGGCTCAGATTTTGATCTTGATCTCTCTTTATACCTTAACCCTTCTGTTATCTTTGGGCTCAATCTGGTCCTATTTTGTGTTTTTTAATGTCTTTAAATATGATTGACAGTTTTTTTAGCTTTGCGTTTTATGACTCTTTCTAATTTAATGGAGACGACTGGTCGTTCTGTATTTTTTGGGAGTTAGATAAAAATATTTAGTTTATTTTTTTTATTTTTTATCTATCTAACTTCTAGATATCGCCCAAAAAAATAGGCTATAGACCCATACTGGTCGATCTCTGGTTAAGCTGAGGCTAAAATATCAAAGCTGACTCTAAACTTGCCTCAATGTAAAACTAAAGCAGTTTTATGAGACATATCATCACTGTCCAATGAAAAACATGCAAATCCATTTTTGTCGATTGTCATTTTTCTACACAACAGCTGCTCTTTAAACCCTGTGAGAATTCCAAGATAAACAGACTAATAAAAAAGCTCCAAATTGGCTTGGAAATAATTCTGTGGGGAGGTTTATGTTGGACATTTTCTGGATGTGTTACTCGATTACTCCTGAAATATACTGCATTTTCTCTCTCCTGAGAACAAACTACAGCCAGCGGTTCACACGTGTTCTAAGATAATTTTTTCTGTATGTACAAGTACCAAACAGTAAAACACTGTTGTGTGACTCTTTAAACTTTCTTTAACACATTAAGGGTTCTAAAGAGGCTGCGGTGGGTATTTAGGGTGATGCTTAGCTCACTAAACGGATGATGTTGATCTGTTGCACATGTGTCGCTGTTCATCTGTAGCCATATGTACATTAAGAGGGGCTGTAAGAAAATATTAAAATATCAGATATTGTGATATTATGTTTAGTGATACTGTATCAATCCTCAAAAACACAGTATTAAATAATAATGAACCGTTTACATGCAAAAATGGGCTAAAATATCAAAGCTGACGGTGTAATTTTCTTAATGTTAAACTAAAGTGGGGTTTTATCATTAGTGCTGGTATTTAAGAGACTGAGACTATCAAAAGAAAAACATATCTCCATTTTGGTGAATTTTTCTGTTTCTATATAATATAAATACAACCGCTTCATATCCTGTGAGAGTTTTATAATGAACGGACCAATAGAAATGCTCCAAACTGGCTTGGAAAAATTCTGGTTCCATTGACTTGCTTTGAAAATACAGAAGGATTTTGGCCTCTCCTGTAAATTGTATTTTGGAGATGATCTGCAGGACCTGATGGTTTAAACTGGTAAATATAACATGTTGATCACTGGCGTTGAACGAGTGTAGGATAACTCTAATGTTGCTGTGCTGCTCTCTCTCTGCAGTCCTTCAAGAACCTTGTTGCCAAAAAGAAGCGGTTGGTGGTTCTCTTCAGCCATTGGCTCCTCCACGCGTACGGCATCATCTCCATCACCCGGTTAGATAATTTGAAGCAGGATCTGCCGCTCTTAGCTCTCGTGCCTGGACCAGCTCTCTTCTATTTGCTCACAGCCAGATTCACTGAGCCGAACAGGATTTTATCTGAAGGTGGAAATGGACACTGATGTGCTGGAAGATACCTTCTGCTGGTGGTTGATCATTGCTGACCGATAATAGACTTCAGCTATCATGACCAGTGACACATTTAGGGGGAAATCCACCAATCTTTCAAGAAATTGTATGATTATGATTATATAGCTGAGCTTGTAATTCAGAGTGGCTTCTATAAGGTTCAGATGATGTTTACAGTGGTGGTGCTGATCGGAACCAGGGGTCACCATGTCCACAACATAAATGTACTAGGGCTGTAAAAAAATATTGAAATGTCAAATATTACAATATTATATTTAGTGATTATTGTATCAATTCTCAAAAAAACTTTTTTTTTCTTCCACTGTAAATATTTCTGTAAGACAGTGAATCAGTGTGTGTTATGTTAAAAATTTTTGACCACTAGATGGCAGTGAAGTAATCCATTTTCAGCTCCAACAAAAACAAGTCGCACAAGGGTGCAATACTATTGCAAGCACAGGCAAACCTGTTCATAAAGTGGTGTGTTTTTATAGTAGGATAAAAAAATCGCAATACATCACTTGTAGTATCGCAGTATATATTGCAATACATTGAGTCGTGACTTCGTATCGCGATATGTACTGTATCGCCAGGTTCCTGCCACAGCTCTAAAATATACACATTGTATTTACTGTCAAACCCACCAGTGAACCTACACATGTTTTCTCAGTTTAAATGATTATTGATATAATCAGGAAAATCTAAAAATAATAAGTTCTCTTTGGGGACTATTTTGCCTCACAGCGCCCTGCTTGTATCCACCCACCATGAATTAAGTTTTGGCCAAAACTATTGACGTACATTGTGTCTCAACCCCTGTTTATTGATGCCTATTGTAGTTCCAGGTTGTCGCCAATACTCTCCACTTGAGAGAGCTTTTAGAGGTGGATGTCTGGTTCCATTCACCACCACTGTAACCTATACTGACTGTATTGAAGTTTTTCCTATAGAAACCATTTCACGTCCAGCCGCTCTGAATCGCTGAACACTTTCATTATGGGAAAACATTGAGACCTCTATGGAATGCCCCCTGAATCCTGAGGCGCTGGCCACACTGGGGAGTGACATCAGTTATGATGCCTTTGACATGGACAATCAAGAGCCATAACCTGTTTGTGGGAACCTTTTCATTACTGTCGTCTCTGAACTGTAGGTTAATTGCGAGCTTCGTTGCGAAGACTGAGTCTCCTTTTTTTCTGTTAAAAAAACACCAGGCTAGACGTTAGATTTCAGTATCGCAGTATATTTATCACAGAATCGAATATAATCTAGGTAAGCATTAATAAAAGGAATTAGTAAGCATTAATAAGTTAACGAGCTGCAAGTGCTGAGCATGTGCTGGCTTCTGTTGCTTGTCTTGAGTTGCCTGGAACATAATTTCTGTGCAACTTGACAGTTACAGAGAGAAATTTAGGTACTCTGCTAGACGGCCGAATTACCGACTTGTGTTTCTTTTGAGAGTCAGACACGTTAATCTGTTATCTGTGAGGTGTAATATGCATAGCTGTTTGTTTACATGTGACCGCCACTGCAACCAACACATACAGTACACAGCTGTTAAACTCCACCCATTCAGCCTACAGCAGTTTAGCTCCACCCATTCAACCTACAGCAGTTTAGCTCCACCCATTTCGGCTACAGCAGTTTAGCTCCACCAATTCAGCCTACAGCAGTTAAGCCCCACCCTTTCAGCCTATAGCAGTTTGGCTCCACCCATTCAGCCTACAGCAGTTTAGCTCCACCCATTCAGCCTACAGCATTTTGACTCCACCCATTCAGCCTCAGTTACTGTTTAATATGAGTTGTCTGTATTGTGGCCTGTTACGCAAATGACATACTTCTGGTTTTATTTAATATCTGATTTTTGTAGCCCAAAAACTACAAATCTGTATCAAAATATGACTGACATTAATGATATTGTTAATCTATCGTCCAGCACTAACAGGTTATATATATATACCCACTTTTTCCGGAAACATAGCAGAGATTGTAGGTTTAAAGTAGATGGTACTTTTTTTGTAATATTATTTTGTAAATCTGTGTGATTTCTAAAGTTGTATTGATGGAAGTGGCCTCTGTACATTCGTACCCCCACATAAGATCCAAACAAATAACTCCTGCATGCCAGGAGCTCAGCTACTCAGCTGTAGGTATTCTACATGCTGTTGCAAGTCTGAACTGTTCTATGTACACGTGTCCTTACTTGATGCTAATGTCGCTGCTGGTTCTGTTTGTTTATATACATGTTTATTCATTATGTATATATTTATGTATATGTGTACATTGTAATGAGAGCGTGACTCTACAGTATGATAGCTGGCCGTCTCTTGTGGTCATGCACTTTTAAGAAGGAAGTGTTTGAGATGTCTATTTAAATGTATTTATGTGGAGAGTTTTACTGTTCCAGGAAGAATATTATGAAATGAGCTGTTCAGGTAACAGTGGGACACAATGCTTTTAAAATAAAGGTGTTTTTACACTTTGGGGGTTAAATGTAACTGCTGGGTGTAAAACTGATGATGTCATAAGTGCTTGTTCATGCTGAGTAAATTTTAAGATTGTTATGATATGAAAATAAACACTACTGGCACGTTCGTTAAACGGCCCGTATAACATCACACTGAAGTTTCCTCCCTTGTTTAAAATAGATGCTCCACCCATTCAGCCTGAAGTGGTTTAGCCCCACCCATTCAGCCTACCGCTGTTCAGTTTCATCCATTTAGCCCACAGCAGTTTAGCTCCACCCATTCAGCCTTCAGCAGTTTAGCTCCACCCATTCAGCCTTCAGCAGTTTAGCTCCACCCATTCAGCCTACAGCAGTTTAGCTCCACCCACTCAGCCTACAGCAGTTTAGCTCCACCCATTGCAGATAAAGTATGTTTACTGTTCTCTCCTGTAAAGTTGCATTTTTGGAGATGCTTTTTTTTCTTTGGATAGCGATGATTTACATAAATCAGTCTTAAAGGCACAGCAACAGAAACCGTGTTTATTTGTAAGGGATAACAGGTCATTTGGTCATGTAGAAAATTAATCTTGACTCTATTTGGTACATAGAATTACAGAAATGCAGAACATATAATATGCGTCTTCTGAAGGAAAACTGGTTCAGTTTTGGGGTTCGACCTCAGCCTGTTGGTGTTTAACGCTCTCTAACATGGAGCACATGGCGTTCAGCTCCTTCTCCAGTCTGCTGTTGATGTCTCCGACGTGGTGCCTCCTCTGTTCGAGCTTTGTCACCAGGCTGATCATGTCATCAAAGAGCATTTGGTCACTCTCTGTGGATTCCTACCGTCAGAGGAAGAATCAAATTACTATGCTGGTAAAGTTAGAGACCATTACATTTAAAGGTGCGGTGTGTAAGATTTTGGAGGTCTATTAGGGGATCCTTAGCTTAGAACGAGCCTTCATATCTACATTGGAGTGGATTGTCTTCCAACAGAAGCTGCCACCACCATGTTTCTGTAGTACTCCTTATCAAAAATACTACCAGCATTAAAACTACGAGGATGAAGTTCAGATATTCCACCTTAAACAGTGTTGCAGACAGATTTTGGCTCCTGAGATGTTTTAATAACTGCTGCAGAATTTAAGGTGGAACAGGGACATTGCCACAAGAATCTGCTGAAAGTCCTAATCAGAAAATGTTTCCTGCTTTAAAAGAATAATTAGGTTGTTTGATGGTCTAGGTAGGTGTTTAAAACCATTTATTTATGATCAGTAAAGTAATTTATACAAATGCATTAACTTTTTCAATCAGGTGTAAATGTTTCACTCACTTGACAAACAGGAGGAAAAGTTATAAAGACATAACCATAGCCATAAATATACATAATATATAATATATAAAATATTTAATATATATAATGTAGAATATTTAAAACTGTACCTCAGTAGCCTGTTTATCTGTGAGCCAGGCTTCCACCAGACCACCTGGAGGAGAAAAACGATAGAAAAAAAATATATAGACTATTATGTATGTAAATAATAAACCTGATTCATATATTCATAGAAAGAGCTAATTATCAACAGACCCATATCTACTACGAAACCCTCAATGTGTGTGGAACATTTGTATATATGTGGCTGAGCTATTAGTGACCCTCATATAACTACTAGGGGGGCCGACTGTTGTATCTGATGCTCCCCAGATCATCACATCAGCAGGTGGGTCAGTCAGTGCGTCGCTCCACAGCAAAGGCAGGGTTAGGGATAGTCACCACGAGGCTCCATTTCACAAACTGTGCCGGATCACAAACAGAACCTGGATTCATCACTAAAGATGATATGGTTTCAGGAAACTGTGGGAGCTGCTCGAGCTTGTCTACAGATCAAATGATCCTCTCTACTGGTGGCCTGCCTGGGAGCCTGTTCACTTTGTGGCTGTGTCCTCACATAACCACTGACCCCAACACCTCCTGACATCTCCATGACAACGGACTAGGTGGTGGACAGTTGGTGGAAACGACCTCCAGTGTCTCTCAGTCTGACGATGCTCCTCTCAAAGTCTATCAACTGGACAGAGCATCTTCGAGTGAGTCATAGCGGCAGCATGTCCAGCAGATCTTTCACCAAGAGGTACATTCATATATATGTATAGAGAGAGCGGCACGGTGGTGTAGTGGTTAGTACGGTGGTGTAGTGGTTATTATGGTGGTGTAGTGGTTAGTACGGTGGTGTAGTGGTTAGTACGGTGGTGTAGTGGTTATTATGGTGGTGTAGTGGTTAGTATGGTGGTGTAGTGGTTATTATGGTGGTGTACTGGTTAGTACGGTGATGTAGTGGTTAGTATGGTGGTGTAGTGGTTAGTACGGTGGTGTAGTGGTTAGTACGGTGGTGTAGTGGATAGTATGGTGGTGTAGTGGTTATTATGGTGGTGTAGTGGTTAGTACGGTGGTGTAGTGGTTAGTATAGTGGTGTAGTGGTTAGTACGGTGGTGTAGTGGTTAGTACTGTGGTGTAGTGGTTATTATGGTGGTGTAGTGGTTATTATGGTGGTGTACTGGTTAGTACGGTGATGTAGTGGTTAGTATGGTGGTGTAGTGGTTAGTATGGGGGTGTAGTGGTTAGTACGGTGGTGTAGTGGATAGTATGGTGGTGTAGTGGTTATTATGGTGGTGTAGTGGTTAGTATGGTGGTGTAGTGGTTAGTACGGTGGTGTAGTGGTTATTATGGTGGTGTAGTGGTTAGTATGGTGGTGTAGTGGTTATAATGGTGGTGTAGTGGTTAGTACGGTGATGTAGTGGTTAGTATGGTGGTGTAGTGGTTAGTACGGTGATGTAATGGTTAGTACGGTGGTGTAGTGGTTAGTACGGTGGTGTAGTGGTTAGCACGGTGGTGTAGTGGTTAGCACGTGGTGTAGTGGTTAGTATGGTGGTGTAGTGGTTAGCACGGTGGTGTAGTGGTTAGCACGTGGTGTAGTGGTTAGTATGGTGGTGTAGTGGTTAGTATGGTGGTGTAGTGGTTAGTATGGTGGTGTAGTGGTCTGTACGGTGGTGTAGTGGTTAGCACGGTGGTGTAGTGGTTAGCACGGTGGTGTAGTGGTTAGTATGGTGGTGTAGTGGTTATTATGGTGGTGTAGTGGTTAGTATGGTGGTGTAGTGGTTAGCACGGTGGTGTAGTGGTTAGTATGGTGGTGTAGTGGTCAGTACGGTGGTGTAGTGGTTAATATGGTGGTGTAGTGGTCAGTAAGGTGGTGTAGTGGTTAGCACGGTGGTGTAGTGGTTAGCACGGTGGTGTAGTGGTTAGTATGGTGGTGTAGTGGTCAGTACGGTGGTGTAGTGGTTAGTATGGTGGTGTAGTGGTTAGTATGGTGGTGTAGTGGTTAGCACGGTGGTGTAGTGGTTAGTATGGTGGTGTAGTGGTCAGTACGGTGGTGTAGTGGTCAGTATGGTGGTGTACTGGTTATTATGGTGGTGTAGTGGTTAGTATGGTGGTGTAGTGGTCAGTACGGTGGTGTAGTGGTTAGTACGGTGGTGTAGTGGTTAGTATGGCGGTGTAGTGGTCAGTACGGTGGTGTAGTGGTTAGTATGGTGGTGTAGTGGTCAGTACGGTGGTGTAGTGGTTAGTACGGTGGTGTAGTGGTTAGTATGGCGGTGTAGTGGTCAGTACGGTGGTGTAGTGGTCAGTACGGTGGTGTAGTGGTTAGTATGGTGGTGTAGTGGTTAGCACGGTGGTGTAGTGGTTAGTACGGTGGTGTAGTGGTCAGCACTATCGCTTTACAGCAAGATGGGTTGGATTCCTGGTCCGGGTTGTTCTGTATGGAGTGTGTGTGTTCTCCTCGTGCTTGAGTGGGTTTTCTCCCACAGTCCAAACACATGCATATTAGGTTGATCACTCACTCTAAACTGCCCGTATTTATGAGGTGTGTGTTGGCCATGCAATGGACTGGTGACCTAGTGACCCATGGTGTACCCCACCTTCGCCCAGTGACACTGGGATTAGCTCCAGCCCCCCCATGACCCTGACTAGTGAGATATAGCGGAAGATATTGGATGGATATATATGGTATCAAAGTTTAAGCGTTCATAAATAAACATTTAGCCACATTCAACAATTAATCAGTCATCACAGTACAGCTTCTCAGTTGTTATAAGGCCCCCTAGTGGCTGGTAAGCTGTAAGCAGCTGCTTATGTGTCACAACGTGCAGCTGACTTTAGTGTTAAGACACTGAAGCCTTTATGGGAATCTATGTAGCCTAAATCAAAATTTAACAAGCTGCTGCCAGAAAACAGATCTGGGAGAGTTCAGTGAAGCACAGCTTCATAAGCACTGCTGGACTCACTGCTGAGGGACAGAACCTCCTCCTTCATCCAGTCCATCTGCTTGGAATGTTTCTCCTTTTCTCTCTCCGCGCTGCAGATGTCCTCCTTCATCTGTTCAATTCTCTACAGACAGAAATCAAAATCTTTAGGCTGTAAAGCTCGCCTACTGTGCATGTTTGTAGAGGGACACAGTGTGTTAGCAGGTGATCCACCAGGTGTAGCCGACTGTTCTCCATGCTGACTCTCTCCAGCGTCAGCCCATTCTCATAGATGCTCTTCTCTGTGGCACTGATTTCAGCTGCCTGCTTCATCAGCTTCTCCATGTGCTGAGCCCTGAGCACCTGCAGCTCTCTCTTCAGATCCTCCTTTACGGGAATAGTTATACATTAGAGTGGTCAGTGTGGAATGCTGACCTGCTGAACGAATAGCAGACAGTGTTTTACCTTCGGCTGAAGGAGTGCGGCTGTGCGTTCTTTCATCTCCTGAATGGAAAGCTTGAGATCCTTTTCTCTGACCTTCATCTCTAAGAACAAAAGTAAATAATAATAATAATAAATTAGAATAATAAACGGCCAAATATCAGTAAACAAGCTGAAGGTGTCACGTCTGGTATGTCTGTGTATATGATGTAAACAGCTACAACTACAGCTACATAAGCTGAACGGGGAAGTTTGCTGTACCGGTTGTTTGTTGTTTGAGCGTCTCGTGTCTGGAATGGTCGATTTCATATTGAGACTCCGCCTCCTTCAGCTTGGACTCCTGGACATGAAGTGCTTTCTCTTGATCTAGTTGAGCTGCGCTGATGGACTCAGTCTCCAACTTTTAGGTACAGCAAACAGTGAAAAGGTTATTTTAACAAAATTTCACTTTACAGAACATCTGGATGTGGATGTTTGTATTCGGTGTTTCTAATAAAGTGGCCAGTTAGTGTAAGCACAAGGTGGGTGTTTCTAATAAATTGGCCAGTTAATGGAAGCACAAGGTTGGTGTTTCTAATAAAGTGGCCAGTTAGTGGAAGCACAAGGTAGGTGTTTCTAATAAAGTGGCCAGTTAGTGTAAGCGTAAGGTGGGTGTTTCTAATAAATTGGCCAGTTAGTGGAAGCACAAGGTTGGTGTTTCTAATAAAGTGGCCAATTAGTGTAAGTTCAAGGTTGGTGTTTCTAATAAAGTGGCCGATAGTGTAAGTACAAGGTTGGTGTTTCTAATAAAGTGGCCAGTTAGTGTAAGCACAAGGTTGGTGTTTCTAATAAAGTGACCAGTCAGTGGAAGCACAAGGTGGGTGTTTCTAATAAAGTGGCCAGTTTGTGTAAGCACACGGTGGTGTTTCTAATAAAGTGGCCAGTTAGTGGAAGCACACAGTTGGTGTTTCTAATAAAGTGGCCAGTTAGTGGAAGCACACGGTTGGTGTTTCTAATAAAGTGGCCAGTTAGTGGAAGCACAAGGTTGGTGTTTCTAATAAAGTGGCCAGTCAGTGGAAGCACAAGGTGGGTGTTTCTAATAAAGTGGCCAGTTAGTGTAAGCACAAGGTTGGTGTTTCTAATAAAGTGGCCAGTCTGTGGAAACACAAGGTGGGTGTTTCTAATAAAGTGGCCAGTTTGTGTAAGCACACGGTGGTGTTTCTAATAAAGTGGCCAGTTAGTGGAGGCACACGGTTGGTGTTTCTAATAAAGTGGCCAGTTAGTGGAAGCACATGGTTGGTGTTTCTAATAAAGTGGCCAGTTAGTGGAAGCACACGGTTGGTGTTTCTAATAAAGTGGCCAGTTAGTGGAGGCACACGGTTGGTGTTTCTAATAAAGTGGCCAGTTAGTGGAAGCACATGGTTGGTGTTTCTAATAAAGTGGCCAGTTAGTGGAAGCACACGGTTGGTGTTTCTGATAAAGTGGCCAGTTAGTGGAAACACAAGGTGGGTGTTTCTAATAAAGTGGCCAGTTTGTGTAAGCACACGGTGGTGTTTCTAATAAAGTGGCCAGTTAGTGGAAGCACACGGTTGGTGTTTCTGATAAATCCCAAACTTTTGAGCGGTAGTGTTTATATACACTGAGTGTGTAAAATTTCTCTTACAGTGAGCTTCTGTATTTCATCACGGTACTTGAATTCCATCTGCCTGCTCTCCTCCTCAGCATCGGCGATCTTGTTTGTAAGCTGCTCGATCAAAGAGCTCATGGCTACGTGTTCCTGAAGTTTCTCTCCCTACAAGTACAGGAACCACTTTAAGGTCTTTATCGAGGGGAGCTTTCAGAGTGTATAACTTCAGCAGAACGGCTCTGACCTCCAGCTGCAGATCGCTGTATTTCTTCTTCATTAACGCGATGTTTGAGCTCAGTTCGCTCACATGCTGCTCGTTCTGTTCTTTAAGCGTCTCCAGAGAGCGACAGAGTTCATCTCTCTCCACTTCCAGCGCTGCTCTGAGCAGAACATTAACATGGAAAAGGTTAAGATGTCTGTAACTGGAGGCTTTGATGCATTAGTAAAGATGAGATGTGGCAGTTTGAACCTGCTCTTATTCTCTTTGACTAGCTGATCTTCAAGGTCCTTCAGGTTCTTCTGAAACAGGTCTGCGTTGACTCTAAGATCAAACACCAAAAATAAAGGCATGGTGCAACTGTTGTTACAACAATGAGCAAATATTTGGGTCACTATAGTTACAGGATTAGTTTTTCTCTTATGTTTGGTGTCTGAAGTTTGCTTTCGTCTGCACAGGCAATAACACTGAAACCTGAACCTGTAAAGAATCTAAGATAGGTGTTTCTAATAAAATGGCCAGTTAGTGGAAGTATAATGTGGGTGTTTCTAATAAAGTGGCCAGTTAGTGGAAGCACAAGGTTTACCCTGAGTGGTCAGTTTTTACTGGTTTACTGTTTCAGAGTGGTCAGTTCTACTGGTTTACTGTTTAAAGTGGTCAGTTTTACTGTTTTAGAGTGGTCAGTTTTTACTGGTTTACTGTTTCAGAGTGGTATGTTTTACTGGTTTACTGTTTAGAACGGTCAGTTCTACTGGTTTACTGTTTAGAGTGGTCAGGTTTTACTGGTTTACTGTTTAGAGTGGTCAGTTTTACTGGTTTACTGTTTAGAGTGGTTAGTTTTACTGGTTTACTGTTTAGAGTGGTCAGTTTTACTGGTTTACTGTTTCAGAGTGGTATGTTTTACTGGTTTACTGTTTAGAGTGGTCGGTTTTACTGGTTTACTGTTTAGAGAGGTCAGTTTTTACTGATTTACTGTTTCAGAGTGGTAAGTTTTACTGGTTTACTGTTTAGAGTGGTCAGTTTTACTGGTTTACTGTTTAGAGAGGTCAGTTTTTACTGGTTTATTGTTTCAGAGTGATAATTGTTTACTGGTTTACTGTTTCAAAGTGGTCAGTTTATACTGTTTTTTGTTTCAGAGTGGTCAGTTTACTGGTTTACTGTTTCAGAGTGGTCAGTTTTACTGGTTTACTGTTAGAGTGGTTAGTTTCACTGGTTTTGCTCTGTGTGTGTTGAATGGGGCTGTGCTGAGGTTGCTGGTAGGCAGACAATAAGGACTGTGTTGTGAGATGATGTCACCCTGTAACAGAGAAAGGGGTTGGTATTCTAATGAGGCATTTCAGGCAGCTGAGAAAAGTAGTTTCTGTGGGAGAGAGTTTCTCTGACTGGCGTGAACTTTGGGCTTTAGAACTTTATAGTAGAATGTTTACATGCACAAGAAGCTAGAACCCACTAAAGGAAGAATACAAATATAATAGGTAAAATAGGAGGAGGAGGTCTATGATGGAACCAAATGCCTGAAGTCGCAGATGTATGAGTCATATATGAGGATATTCTGGAGGAACAATGTTCACATGGTCACCTTAATACTTCAGACACCAAACACGTCTCAGCTGATCCACTACATTCAGGTGAAGGAGAGGAAACTGAAATAGTCTCCTCAATTAACCCTTCAACTGTCAGCATGGGGTTAATTCTCTATATTGATAAAGAGTCATACGTTTTGGTTTCCTGTAGTTGTTTCATCTCCAACTCCATTTGTTTGATTTCAAGCTTGTACTTGGCGATCAATGCAATTCGCTCTTCGAGCCTCTGCTTGGACTTTTCCAGCCTGAGGGAAAAAGAGAAGTTCAGGTGGGAGGAAACTGTCCACTAGTTTACACGAAGGATGTAAGAGGAACTGAAAAAAGAGCTCCATTTTTGTTGCCGTTTATACATCTGTGAAAGTTTCATGATGAATGGACCAACAGAAATGCTCCAAAATCACTTTAAATAAAACCTCTTTACATTACCTTTGTAATGTAAAAACATTTTAAGTTAAGGACGTTTTGTCGTCCCCTGTAAAGAGGCTGTTTTGAAGGTACTTGTTTTTCTTTGGACAGTGATGATATACACTATATGGCCACTGTATGTATGTATGTACTGTATGTATGTATGTATGTATGTATGTGTGTATGTAAGTGCAGAATCACAGAATTTATATTATGTGAGCTGGTAGAATTCAAAATACTGTAAAAAGTTGCAGTCTTTCTCGTGATGCTGATTAAACTGAAGACACTGTATGGTGAAGTATGTGTACAGCAGTAGAGTACAGCGTACTGTCTTGTCAGGCTTTGATGATCTGCTATAGCATCATCTTCTTTTTTCCTCTGGGCATTGAACCTGGCTGATAACTCAGCGATGGACTGTAGATGCACTTCGTTTGTCTTCCGGCCTTCTTCGAGCTGCTTTTCGACCTGAATACAAAACCAACAGTCAAGCATTAAAGGCTGGTTTGAATAGATTCTTCAACATGTTCCTAAAACACTGTCTGCCAGAAATCTGGAGATATTTTACCTTCATGTTCCAGATTTCTTACAATGTAAAGTAGGAAAAAACCCATATACTCTATAGGGATGCACTAAAGTAGGAATTCTGGGCTAATGCTGATTCTGGATGATTCTACTGAACTGGTTCAAAGTCAGAGTTAAAAAAAGATTGACCTTAATTATGTTTTATTGTATTAAAATTATGAGTGAGCGCTCCATTTCATCCCTACCAAAACAATCATGACACAGCCCAAACCTAACCAAATGGTTTGGTGTAGCCCATTTTCAACTTTAAAAATAAGGTCAACTGCTCACTGCCCTGTGGAAAGCATGGTACTGTGTTTCGGTAGCGACAAAAACATGAGGCAGCATTTGTTTCATTTTTTTAAATTATGGGTTATCATGTAGCGCAGCACGGTGGTGTAGTGGTCAGCACGGTGGTGTAGTGGTCAGCAAGGTGGTGTAGTGGTCAACAATGTCATCTCACAGCAAGATGATCCAGGTTGGATTTCTGGTCTGGGCTGTTCTGTGTGGAGTGTGCAGGTTTCCAGTTTCCTTCCACAGTCTAAACACATGCCTGTTGGGTTGATCGCTCATTCTAAACTACCCGTAGATGTAAGTGTGTGTGTGAGTGTGTGCTGGCCATGTGATGGACTAGCGACATGTCCATGTACCCCACCTTCGCCCGATGATACTGGGATTGGCTCCAGCCCCCCCGTGACCCCGACAAGCGGGATACATCTTTCATTTTCAAAACCAGTAAAACTCTGTTAAAAGCTGGGTTTTAGGACAGAAACCTGTTACAAACCTGTGCCTCTCTGGGCAGATGATTTGGAACTGTGACTCTATAGACCCCTGTTTACAGCCCCTGTGTTTGCCGTGTGTGCACCTGCCTGTGTGTCCTCAGATCTACTGAGTACAAGTGATGTATCTGTTTTCACTCTCTGTCTGAAACGCTGTGTTAGAGCACCTGTGTCTTTAAGCCCCGCCTCCTGATGAATCCAGTGTGCTCTAAATTGTCAGCTCAAGCACTCTGTTCTGATTGGCCAAACTTTGGAGCAGCTCCTAGCCTTTTGTTGTTGCTGTGCGTTGTATGAAGGTGTGCTGAGCTTGCAGGTAGGCGGGCAATAAGGACTGAGTTACGCGATGATGTCACCTTGTAACCTTATTCCAACGAGGCAGCTGAGAAAAGTGATTTCTGTGGGATAAAGTTTCTACATCTGATGTGTACTTAGAACTTTATAGCATGTAAACAAACCTTTACAGAACTTTTGTTTACATGAACAACAAAAGGTGTCCCCAAACAATTGACGCCCAGGTTAAGGGTTAATTGCTGGCGCGTCCGTTAAAGGAGTAACGATGGGATTTGTGCCCTTTCCTAAGCTCGTGCTGTCGGGCTTCATGGCCTCCGCTCGGTGTGTGTGTGAACTATAGCAGATGTTAGGACAGTCCGGCGCTGGCCTCTTCTAAAGGTCATCTCTTCACTACGCGCCTTTGAAGGCCACGTTTTTCAAAAGCTCAGCAGGATTTGCCCGAGGCAGAAAATCGATGCATTAAATCTGACATCTAAGAGCCCAGATTTACTGTTTTGATCCCTCCTCCAAAAAAAACACAGCATTTTTTAAAAAATGCATTGTTTTATGTGACGAGTGCAGAGCGTCCCTCACCTCGGCGGTCTTCTCCTGAAGGGTCTGAATTTGCTGTTTGAATGTGTCTCTCATCACCTGCAGGTCCGTCTCATGACGCTCTCTGTTGACGACAGAAAACCATAACACAAACTAACAAGCACAAAACTCAGGCTGTCACTGCGGACTGTATACTGACTGTACACTGAGCGTATGCTGACTGTATATTGACAGTACAATGACTGTACAGCCTGACCGCATGCTGAATGTATGTTGACTGTACACTGATTGTATTAGCTAACCATATGACTGTACACTGACTGTATACTGACCACAGACTTACCATACACTGACCGTATACTGACTGTACAATGACCGTATGCTAATCGTACACTGACTGTACGGTGAGAGTACACTGATTGTATGCTGATTGTACGCTAACTGTATGCTGACCTTACAATGATCATACACTGATCCTACGCGGACTGTACACAGACTGAAGCTGGCCATACACTGACTGTACACTGACTGTATACTGACTGTCTGCTGACTGTATACTTACCGTATACTGACTGTGCATTGACTGTACGTTGATTGTACACTGACTGTACTCGGACCATATACCGACTGTACGCTGATCGTATACTGACTGCATGCTGACTGTACGCTGACTGTACAATGACTGTATACTGACCAAATACTGCATGTAGACTGTATACTTACCATATACTGACTGTACAATGACCGTAGACTGTCTGTATACTGACTGTACGCTGACTGCATACTAAGGCTGTTTATTGTCAAGAACCTAGCGATGCAATATGTATTGTGATACAGCAGTCACGATTCAATATATTGCAATATTGCAAGAAAGTTGATATATTGCGATTTTTCTAATACTTTTATTAAAACACACCACTATATTAACAGGTCTGGCAATGCTTACAATAGCATTGCGCCCTTGTGCTGCTTGTTAATGTTGGAGGGGAGCTAAAAATGGATTAAACATTGCCATCTAGTGGTCAGAGGTTTAAACACAACACACAATGATTCACTGTCTGCCAGGAACCTGTGTATTGACACTGTGTTTTTGAAAATCGATACAGTATCACCAAACATAATATCCCGATATTCAATATTTCAATATTTTCTTACACCCCTACTGTACACTGACTGTATGCTGACTGTACACTGACCATATACTGACTGTATGCTGACTGTACACTGACTGTACATTGACTGTACGCTGACTGTAAACTGACATTATACTTACTGTAAACTGAGCGTATACTGACTGTACGCTGAGGAAATACTAACTGTACACTGATCGTATACTGACTGTACGGTGACTGTACGATGATCTTTCACTGACTGATATCTGGTGTTCTTACTGGTGAAAATACACTTATTGATCAGATAAAGACTTTTAAACTATCAGCTTAGATGTCCCAGACCTCTGCACATTACTATAAACCAGGTGAACCGTTGAGACAGGTGTACAGGTTAAAGTGGATGTAAATGTAAGAGAGCAGCAGGAGAATGTAAACCCGGCATTAAATTATTATAAATATTATAAATACTGTATATACTTCAGTTTAAATAAACAACCTTGGCAGCCCTACAAAAAAACAAAGGCAAAATGTACATGAGCTGAACAAGAACACAGCCTACTTTTGTCTGTCAAGCTCCTCAGACTTCTTGATGTTGTGCTCCAGCTGCTGTTCGTGTTTCTGTTGTGAAGCGCTCAGTCTGTCTATGCTCCTCTCCAGCTGGGAGATGTGCTAAAATACAAACAAAGATTAAATACACATTCCACCTTAAACTCTTATTTGGCCTCATGAACTTTTTATGTTTATGCCTGACTGTTTATCAGCCTCTCTTTAATCTTTAGTATCTTTAGTAGTAACAGTCAGTTACTGTGCCCTTAAGACACACACGTAATATATGTAAATGAACTCTGATTGGCTGTCCTGTGTAAATGAACATTATTTTGAAGTTATCCAGGCTGAAATACCCCTTAAAATATGGGTGGGGCTTAAATGCTGTCAGCAGAATAGATGGATATATGTAAAGGAGTTCAGTTTTGATTGGCTGCTTTGAATTGTGCCTCGTTTAGCATAAATGGGTGGAGTTACAGTGCTGTCTGTGGAACAGGTGGATATACACTATACTGCCAAAAGTATTTGCTCATCTGTCTTCACACGCATATGAACTTCAGTGGCGTCCCATTCCTTACTCCATAGGGGTTAATATGATGTCGGCCCAACATTTGCAGCTGTAACAGCTTTAACTCTTCTGGGAAGTCTCAAATGTTTGACGGTTCTTCCAGAAGCAAATCTGTGAGGTCAGACACTGATGTTGGACCAGAAGGTCTGGCTCACAGTCTCCAAATTTATCCCAAAGGTGTTCTATCAGGTTGAGGTCAGGACTCCATGCAGGCCAGTCAAGTTCTTCCACACCAACCATGTCTGTTTAGTTTGCAGGGGTTTTGTAATTCGTGTCAAACAGCTAAACCTCTCTGACTCCGCCCACTGCGCTTCCTTACAATCACCACTGATAATAAACCTGGTTTGTGCTTCTTTATTAGTTTATCAGTTTGAGTTTAACTGCTCGGGTCGCTGATGCTCGACTCCAGGAGCTGAAATCAGACATGGCTGGTGTTTAACAGCAGCTGGTGCAGCAGGAACAATATGAGTGTCTGTGAAGAGTTGAACGATAAACCAGACAGTGCGGCGCCGATGTGCTGCTAGAAGAATAAGAGAGATCTACTGATGAAACTCCTCATATGATCATAGAATGTGTTACACTAGCAGTGAACTGGACCAGAGTTGGGCTGGAAGTGGGTCCAGATCTCTGGCAAGATGCCTCTCTGTATCAGTAGCTGCAGCTGTGCAGATATGGTTCAGAAATCTCTTGAATATGTGCTTTTCTGACTCACTGTTATCTCCCAACATGGATCTTTAAAGCAAATGAGACAGTTTGGAGTGGCACAGACTGACCAAAAGAACAAATCAGCTGTTAATCACTCTTTTTATGATGGTTCCAGTTGTTAGTAGTCGACTGAGGAACTAATCTAGAACCATAAATGTGTCTTTGTTCCTGTTTGGGTTCTTGTTTTTGAACGTGCAGAAAGAAAGAGCTCTATTATGATTTGGAGCAGGATACATTCCTGACTGGGGTTCTTCGTCCACTCACTTTAGAACTCTCTTTCACTCTGTCCTCTTTGTCCATCAGCTCAGCCGAAACTGCGTCCAGCATTCGGCGCCTCTCCGCGTTCGTCTTCTTCTGCTCCTGAATGGTGCTCCTGGTTTCCTTAATCTATAACACAAAAAGACATGAATCACTACGTATGATAAATTGGTTCTGGTTCTAAAATCGCGTGGAGCATGTTTTTCCCATGTGGGTTTCCTCCCACAATCTAAAGACATGCAGTCAGGTGAGATGGAGATGCTTAAGAAGGTAGGTGTGTGTGTGTGTGTGTGTGTGTGTGTGTGTGTGTGTGTGTGTGTGTGTATCTGCCCTGTGATGGACTAGCAGCTTGCCCAGGGTGTTTAGTGCCTTCCAATGAGGCTCCAGTGCCTTTAGTGCAGCTTGGAAGATGAACGAAGGAATGAGTTAATGAGTGAATGAATGAATGCTTCTAACATCTGATTGGCTAAGAAACATACAAAGCTGTTATAAAATGTGCAAAACACATCATCTACAATAAACAACCTTAACTGTGGCATTCATATATATTTATATATATATATATATATATATATATATATATATATATATATATATATATATATATGTGTCAATTGTCAATTTTCTATAATGATGTCATTGTCTGATGATAAATGGACCAATAGAAATTTTTTTGCAGTCAAAGTCAGGTATTAGATTAGAACTGTAAATAATACTGGGTTGTTTCCACAAGGAAAGGGTTAAATAAACACACTGATGTATGTAAAAGCTCTACTTACTCTATTAATACTGTTTAATATTTAATAAAATGTTTACTGAGTAAATAAAAACTTCCTGTATGGAACAAATAGTTTTTAAATATGATAATGTTTCCAAGTGACTAAAACATTTACACAGTTCTGTATATTATTACCATTAACCGTCAGTGGTTGTATATTACAGTGATTTGGCCACAACAAACACCTTATTCACAGCTTTCTGCATTACGGGGGTCCCATATCATGGAATATACATATATTGTTTAAATCATATCACTCAGCAGTCTATACAGGCCAAGTATGCTTACTAAGCTGCACAAATAACTTCACTGTTTTGTGACACACAAAAACCATTGCATTTACAACTCTCCACCTCTTCAGCCAGCTGCAGTTAAGCCCCGCCCATTCACACTGAAGTCATAAGAGCTGTTTCTTATCATTGTTTAGTGTGAGTAAAAAGGAAGTGCAAGGAATAAATAGGACATTTAATGTAAGATGACATCTCTTGATACCTCTGTCTGGAGCATTTCCTTCATCTCTGCAAAGTTCTTTCTCTCCTGGATCATGTTTTCTGACAGGTGGTTTTTGGCCAACTCCACCTGAGCGATCATCTCCTTTGTGATCTGGATGTCGTTCTTTAGTTCGTTCAGAGAGATCTGCATGCTGGCTTTCTCTGACAGCTGCTCGTTTAGCTGCTCGACAAGGTCTGTATGGCTGGCCATCAACAGCTCTCGCTCTGGCCTGAAACACAAAGACTTTATATAAAACCACCTCCTTGTATCTACACACGTTATCCACTGTATCATCTCCACTGGCCATATAGGAGCTACACTTACAGACTGTAGTTCATCTGATTCTCTGTATACTTTATTACTGTTCTTTAATGATCAGAACCCCCACAGGACCACCATAGAGGAGCTACTATTTGGTAGGTGGGTCATTCTCAGCACTGCAGTAACACTGACGTGGTGGTGGTGTATTAGTATGTGTGCTGGTACGAGTGGATCACACACAGCAGTGCTGCTGGAGTGTTTAAACACTGTGTCCACTCACTGTCCACTCTATTAGACACTCCTACTACTTGCTCGTCCACCTTGTAGGTGTAAAGTCAGAGACAGTAGCTCATCTGCTGCTGCACAGTTTGTGTTCTCTAGTTCTTCATCAGTGGTCACAAGACGCCGCCCACAGGACACTGCTGTCTGGATAGTTTTGATTGTTAAAACACTACAGCAGCACTGCTGTGTCTGATCCACTCACACCAGCACAACACAAACTAACACACCATCTAATAGTACCTGCTCTGTGGTGGTCCTGTGGGGGTCTCAAGAACAGAGTAATAAAGTTTACAGAGAATCAGATGAACTACAGTCTATACGTGTAGCTCCTATATGGTCAGTGGAGCTGATAGAGTGGACAGTGTGTGTAGAGATATAGAGGTGGTGTTAAAGTTATAGCTGATCAGTGCAGAGATTCTAATGTACATTTGTTTTATTGGTTCAGTACATTTGATTACACTGTGTGCTGAATCTCTGTACTGTGGTCAGACCTGGTCTCTTATACCACTAAGGGGGTCTGGAAGAAATGGGGTCTCAGACCCCTTTACCGGACAAACTTCCAATTTCTGCTCTCGATTTTAGAGCCGAGATAAAGTAAAAGTGACATCCAATAGCAGCTCAATCTCCCCCGCTCCATAGCACTCACAGGAGAGTGGCGTTCTCCTCCTCCAGGAGTTTCCTTCTCCTCTCCATGAACTCTATTTCCTCCACAGCGCTTTTCATCTCCGAGTGAAGTTGATTCAGCTCGGCTACGTTGGCGTCTCTGGCGGCGGCCACGGCAGCTACAAATCAACAAAATCAATCGGGTTTAATTTGGTTTGAAAGGGACGAGGTTTAATATACGTGCAGAATGAGAGCCGAGCCGCCGCGCGCTCCGAGACGCTAGGCTAATTCGCCTGGCGCAGGCAGGATTCATTTAACCCACCCAGTATCTCATTCATGATGTCACGTCGCTGGTCCACGACCTGATGCCGGAGTTTACTCGTTATAATCGTTTCCACCTCCAGTTCCTCGTGAGCTGCTTTTCTGGACTCCTCCTGAACATGGTGGTGGGAAAAAATAGGTAAGATTTAAACATTTTCCTCCATCATAAATAACATTAAAATGACATGACAAGTGAGGAGTTGTGGTTTTCTGTCCATCATTTCCAACATCAGTACAACATTGCATCAATACAATTACTGCCAAAAGTAAACCGAAGGACAGAACTGCTGCTCTGTGACTGTTTTGCACCAGTTAGCATCACATAAAACATATAGTGGTTAATCCGTTTCTAATAAATGTAGTATAAATTCCATTAATACCATCTAAACAATCATAACACCTCCTTGTATCTACACACACTGTCCACTGTATCAGCTCCACTGACCATATAGGAGCTACACTTACAGACTGTAGTTTATCTGATTCTCTGTACACTTTATTACTCTGTTATTTAATTATCAGGACCCCCACAAGACCACCACAGAGCAGGTACTATTAGGGAGGTGGGTCATTCTCAGCACTGCAGTGACACTGACATGGTGGTGGTGTGTTAGTGTGTGTTGTGTAGTATTTAAACACCTCAGGATCTGAGAATCGTCCACCAACCAAAACTATCCAGACAACAGTGGGCGGCGTCCTGTGTCCACTGATGAAGAACTAGAGAACACAAACTGTGCAGCAGCAGATGAGCTACTGTCTCTGACTTTACATCTACAAGGTGGACCAGCAAGTAGTAGGAGTGTCTAATAGAGTGGACAGTGAGTGGACACAGTGTTTAAACACTCCAGCAGCACTGCTTTGTCTGATCCAAATAATATCTGCTCTGTGGTGGTCCTGTGGTGGTCCTGATCATTAAAGAACAGAGTAATAAAGTATACAGAGAATCAGATAGACTACAGTCTGTAAGTGTAGCTCCTATATGGTCAGTAGAGCTGATAAAGTGGACAGTATGTGTAGATACAAGGAGGTGGTTTTAATGTTATAACTGATCAGTGTATGTTCAAATTGGTTTGGTGTGAAAAGTTATTACAGTAAATGGTAGAAATACACTGTCTAATATCTGTTTTGTGGTAGTTTTGAAATAACATACTTTTTTAGTTATTTTATGGTGGAGGAATACATGCAGGACACCATCCATTTTCACCATCCATATAAACTCAGAAGACACTTGTAGGTTCACTGGTGGGTTTGATTGTAAATACAATGAGTATATTTGTGTTGTAGACATGGAGACCCCTGGTTACCATCAACATCACTAAACGACATCATCACCACTGTAAACATCACCACCACCACTGTAAACACCATGTTTTGGAAAAACATTGCCATGTTGAGTTTACTGATTTGGGCAGTTTGAAAAGAAATTCAGCAACTCAGCTTCATAATGTTGCCATTTTCTATTTTAAACACAGAAGAGAAGACATCACAATTTATTTGCTGGCTATAAATTAATCTACACCAGAAAGATGTTAGCAGGCAGGCCTATCAGCACAGGACTGGACTGGACTGGACAGGACTGGATTGAGGCCTATCAGCATAGGATTGGACCGGACTGAGGCCTATCAGCACAGGGCTGGACCGGACTGAGGCCTGTCAGCACAGGACTGACACCTCTCAGGACTAGACTGAATTGGACTGGACTGAGGCCTATCAGAACTAGACTAAATTGGACAGGACTAAGGCCTATCAGAACAAGTCTAAATGGTACAGGACTGAGGCCTATCAGGACTGAGGCCTATCAGGACTGACCTGGACTGAAGCCTATCAGTACCAGACTGAATTGGACTGGACTGAGGCTTATCCAGTCAAACAGAGCTTAATCTAATAAAGGTAAATGGAGGATGTGGTGTTTTGTTGTATCATTTAAAATCAAAACAAAAGTGGGGAGGTCAGTGAGAGAACTGTAGGCCTGGAAGTGTACCAACTGTAGGCCTGGCAAACCAGTTTGATTTAAAAGGCCTGTTTAGCGCTATCGCTCTTCTAGATTTATCATTTGGTGCACAGTGTTTGGTGTTTTGAGATGCAGACCAAACTCCAGCTACGCCACAGGTGCGGCTAAAGTCGAACATTAGCATAAAGCAGGTCTGCCTGAATTGAGTTATTATTCTCATAACGTCTCGGATTACCCTGTAGTGACTAAAGGTCCTTCTGCCTGAGCTGCTGCTCGTTTAAGCTGCTTGCTGTTTAAAAGCTGTTTAATGTTTTCACATTTGTTTTCTTTATGCTGCTTTTCTGAAGCTGCTCAGTATGTATGTAGCGAGTACGGGCTTTAAAGGGGAATTCCACAGTTGTGGCACAATTCAGTGTGTGAAGTGTAAACAGATAGATTCAGAGTGAGTTTGGTGTGAGATGGTTCAGATGTTGTTTACAGTGGTGGTGATGGGAACCAGGGGTCTCCATGTCTACAACACAAATATACACATTTTGTTATGGTTGCGCATTGCAAAGCAATTATATTGTTCTTCATTGTTCTTCCAGCTCCAGATTGTCCGGTATGATTGTGTGATTTGGGCTTGTGTACAGCTTTTTGATCAGATGCACGGATTCTGAAAAAAACCCCCAGCAGATTTTTTCCGGAATTTTCTCCCATAGAGAATGAATAGGATGGAAAATTGCATGCCAATGTACTGAACTTCTTCTCAACTGACAGACACCGTTTCACATACACTGAGTCAGGGCAGACCCCAGACCATGAATGCAGTGTTGGTTTGACCCGCACTCATCTGTTTGTAGTTTTATTTCCATCCCTCTTTTTTCCCCCTAAAGAACCATTCATTTTCGAGCGCAGCCAAACATCATAGTTTTGTTAAACCTACAGCCTCCAAACTGCCTCGACTCACTCACACTGACCCGCACACCTCTACTTGTCTTTTATCCATCCCTTGTCCTGCACCTTGCTTAAGCTGCGTAGCCATCCTGCGTTTCCTTCAAACTTTTCTAGTTTGATATCAAACCCACCAGTGAACCTACACGTGTTGTCTAAGTGTTTATATGAATGTTAATGATGGTAAAGTCTGGAAAACCTGAAAAATACTATGTTTTCTATGGGGACTGTCTTGCCTCACAGTGCCCTGCATGTATCCTTCTGCCATGAATAGATTAAAGTAAATGCTTTACTCATAACTATCATAAACAGCCATTAGACAGTGTATTTATAACCATTTACTGTAATAACTTTCTGTGGGGAAGGTGGACATCTGGTTCCATTCACCACCACTGTGAACAGTTCTGACTATAATATATCTGACTATATAAAACAGAACATTTCACAGCTGATCACTCTAAATGACCTTGTCTACATCTGAACTGTTTAATTTATAGGTGGGAAATTTCAGATCCTACACAATTTCAGATCTTTGAACAATCAGGGCAGAGCTTCTGACCAATCAGAGCCCACTCTGAACCTTTCAGCTCATTTCTTTTTTTTTTATTTCTTCTGTGGCATCAATCATGTGGAAAAATAATGCTTTTCAGTGAGCGAAATAAATTACACTCCGCAGACGTGAAGAATTATTACTCCTGCACTGCTCGTCCATTTAGGACGTCTAATTGATGGGAAAAGAAAAATAAACCCAAAAATCAATTTCTGCCCACGCCACGCATTCGACACGCTAATAGCAACATTAAGTCAGCATTCATTGGCGCTCGCTGCCTCATTTCTCTGTGTAGCACTAATGAATGTTTCGACGACCTGAAGCTGTTAAATGTAAATGAAAATGTGCTGATTTACCAGTTCTTTAATAGCGTCGGCGATTTCTCTCAGGTGACGAGTTGCTTCTTGACAGAACGGCATGCCTTCTTCCCTCAGCTGCTTATCTGCAAACAAAAAAACATGATGTCAGGATCAACCCAAATACAAATAACATGACTTCCCTTGAGTTCACACATCACATTGTATTGTATTGTATTTTATTTCATTGTATTGTATAGGACTATATTGTGTTGTGGACTGTCTATACAGCTGTGTTGTGTGGGACTGTGTATAGGGCTGTGTTGTGTGGGAATGTATTGCATGGGGCTGTGTTGCGTGGGACTGTATTGCATGGGAATGTATTGCCTAGGACAGTGTTGCATTGCAATGTATTGCATGGGACTGTCTTGTATTGTATAGGACTGTATTGCATTGGAAGGTATTGTGTTGTGTTGGACTGAGTTGCATGGGGATGTATTGTGTTGTATTGGGCTGTGTTGTATTGGATTGTATTGGGCTGTGTTGTATAGTGCTGTATAGGACCGTGTTGTATTGGATTGTATTGGGATGTGTTGTATTGGACTGTATAGGGGCGCTTAGGACTGTGTTGTATTGGATTGTATTGTGCTGTGTTGTATTGGACTGTATAGGGCTGTATTGTGCTGGACTGTATAGGGTTGTGCTGTATTGGGCTGTGTTGTATTGGATTGTATTGGACTGTACTGTACTGGGCTGTGTTGTATAAGGCTGTATAGGGCTGTATTGGGCTGTGTTGTATTGTATTGTATTGGGTTGTGTTGTATTGGACTGTATAGGGCTGTGCTGTATTGGGCTGTGTTGTATTAGATTGTACTGGACTGTACTGGGGTGAGTTGTATTGGGCTGGATTGGGCTGTGTTGTACTGGACTGTAAAGAAAAATATGCATGCTTTAAATAAGCATCATATCAGTAGACCCAATTCAATACAGTACATTTTGGTCCAATACAATACAGTCTAGTCCAGTATAGTACATTTCAGTCCAGTTCAATACAATACATTTCAGTTCAATAATATACAGTCCAGTCCAGTGTAGTACAGTACATTTCAGTCCAGTTCAATACAATACATTTCAGTTCAATAATATACAGTTCAATCCAATATAGTACAGTACATTTCAGTCCAGTTCAATACAATACATTTCAGTTCAATAATATACAGTCCAGTCCAGTATAGTACAGTACATTTCAGTCCAGTTCAGTACAATACATTTCAGTTCAATAATATACAGTCCAGTCCAATATAGTACAGTACATTTCAGTCAAGTCCAGTACAATACATTTCAATCCAATACAATACAGTCCAGTACAATATAGTAAAGTACAGTGCATTTCAGTCAACTACAATACAGTCCATTCCAATACAGTCTAGCACAGTGCATTTCAGTGCAATACAATACAGCCCAATACAATACAGTCCAGTCCAATACAGTACAGTACATTTCAGTCCAATACAGTACGGTCCAATACAATACAGTCCAGTCTAATACAATACAGTTCAGTCCAGTCCAATACAATACAGCCCAGTCCAATACAGTACAGTACATTTCAGTCCAATACAATACAGTCCAGTCTAATACAATACAGTTCAGTCCAGTCCGATACAATACAGCCCAGTCCAATACAGTACAGTACATTTCAGTCCAATACAGTACAGTACATTTCAGTCCAATACAGTACATTTCAGTCCAACGGAGTACAGTTCAGTCCAGTCCAATAGAGTACAGTTCAGTCCAGTCGTATACAGTACAGTCTAATACAGTACATTACATTTCAGTCCAATACAGTCCAGTCCAATGCAATACATTTCAGTCCAATACAGTACAATCTAATACAGTGCAGTACAGTCCAATCCAGTCCAGTCTAGTCCAATACAATACGACACGTGTGAACCCCTCAAGGGACCACTAGTTTTCTGTAGGACCTTGTTAGAACCCATTAGAAAACATTTGGAATCAGTCCAGAACACCTGTTAAACCATTAGTCCATTACAGTGTGTGATATTTATTTATTAGCAGCTTGTACATGTAATTTACAGTATATAACTCTTTATTATGTATGTTCAGAGATCAGATTTCTGTAAGGGCACAGGAGCGAAGGTTTAAACTACACATCTGAATAAATCAGATTCAGAACGCCGGTATGTGTGTATTTACGATGGTATTTACACTGGTCTAAATTCGAGTTGAATTCAGTTTCAGTAGGTCAGTGTTTTGTTCTTACCCAGTTCTCCTAGATGCTCCAGCGCGACCTTAACAGCAGGAAAGTCTGGCACTAAGCAGGAAGCCATGACTGAGAGACGAGCTCGCGCTTAGCAAACACACCAACAAACAAACACACAAACAAACAAACAAACAAACAAACAAACAAAGCAGATTAAACACAAACTCTGAATCTAGCTTAGCTGCGCGTCCATTCAGAGTCTCGCGCTGCTCGGCGTGTTTGCATGCGCGTTGCCACGACTACCAGCCCAGCTTACCTGAGGAGGGAGGGGGGCTCTCAGTAAAGCTGTATGGTTTGGTCCATGGAATTTAAATATTCTGTATAATTCTGCGTTATTCAGCGTAAACTGAGTGGGTTTTGTTTGAAACGGTTCTGATGGTGTTTACAGTGGTGATGGTGTTGTTTAAATTGGTGGTGATGGTAACCAGGGGTCTCCATGTCTACAACACAAATATACACATTGTATTTACTATCAAACCCACCAGTGAACCTACACGTGTCTTCTGAGATGAATGTTGATGATTGGAAAATATAATAATAATAATAATAATAATAATAATAATAATAATAATAATACAGTTCATGCAGCACTTCATAAAGTTTTCACTATATATATAATAATATATATATATATAAATTCACTATATATATAAAAGCTAAGCGGTCCAACTAGAATATATTTACATTTATTCACCTACAGCTGTTTAGCCATGACCACTCAGCTCACACCCCTGGCTGCTGATTTGAATAAGGCGTGCTAGAGGCCAGCCAATCAAATCAGAGTTCTCATCAAAGTAACAGAAACAGCCTGTTTAAACACCTCAGTGTCACTGCTGGACTGAGACAGTGTCCTGTGGGCGGCATCCTGTGACCACTGATGAAGAACTAGAGAACACAAACTGTGCAGCAGCAGATGAGCTACTGTCTCTGACTTTACATCTACAAGGTGGACCAGCAAATAGTAGGAGTGTCTAATAGAGTGGACAGTGAGTGGACAGTGTTTAAACACTCCAGCAGCACTACTGTATCTGATCAACTCACACCAGCACAACACACACTAACCTACCACCACCATGTCCCTGTGAGGGTCCTGTTAATTAAAGAACAGAGTAATAAAGTATACAGAGAATCAGATGAACTACAGTCTGTAAGTGTAGCTCCTATATGGTCAGTGGAGCTGATACAGTGGACAATGTGCAAAATGGTTTTAATGTTATGATTTAATGTAGAAGCAATACTACTGGCCATAATCATTTAGAGAGACTATTATACACATGGCCATTAGAGGGCGCTCTCGCTCCACTGCCTTTCTCACACAGGACAATGCAGCACACTTGAGAAGCAATTAGACCAGCTTGGAGCTGCAGTGTACCTATTGATTTTCTTACCGCAGCACTGAGGAAATATCTTGTATGTCTCACCTCCCCCACCCCGTCCCACCCACCCCCTCTCCACCAAATATGTGCACTTTCTGTCGGGGTGAATTGCCCTGGAAAGCCGGCTTATTTAAAGCCCGTCCTGCTCGCAGCAGTTCGGCTGTATGAGTTTATAACCTTGGGTCAGAATATAAAAGAGGAAATACAAACAAACAGAAACTTTTCCAGGCTGTTAAAGTGCTGCGGTGACAAATGCGGCTCTGCACAGGTACAGGCTGTAGTGCACTCTGTGCAAATGTTGGAGATTATGGAAAGTAATTTCTGTGCTTGTACTGTATTTGACCTTTTAGTCTCAGAGAACTTTGTAATTGCAGTACTAATAAAATTGTTCAGTGCTTTAAAGAAGAGCTGAAACCTTTACGAGAGACCAGGCTTTTCATCTCTGTGTAAAAACAATAGTTTATATATATATTCCTGCAGGCGGAACTGCTAAACACCAGGTTCATGTTAATTTTTACCCTCTAGTCATATAAACTGAGTGAAATAATATGTTCACTATCACTTCATCACGCTCAGTATCAGTTACTACCTCTACAGACTGTTTACCAGCTGAGAGCTCTGAGCTGAAACTGACTCGTCTACTAATGTTAGTGAGGCTAACAGACTCTCTGCATTAGTCTGTGTATCTAATAGACTGGCTGCCTTTTTCTGTGTACATTTAAAGCCACATGTGATCCACTGTGTCTCTCTGTGTCTCAGTATGGCTTTAAATTAGTGCAGTGATGACAAAAATCTGAGTGGCACGCTGAGGAATGCGGGCATCAGTTGGAGGTGGCAGTGTGTGGACTAATAATGGCTTTGAATATCTGGATGTTAGTGCTATGCTAACTCACACATAAGCTTCCATGGTTTGTTAGCTATATTAGTATTGGAGCTCCAGCTGTAAGAGTGAAGCAAAGTTTGAATGACAAACGCATCTCTGCTGATCGACTGCATCCTTGGTGTAGCATTGATTGTTTTATTATTTATTTATTTATTTTGACTGAGTGGTTGCTTGAATGATAGTCGTTCTTCATGCTGCCACGCTGGGTGGATGTGGGTGAAGAGCAGGCCGAGCAGAGGGGCTTTAATTGGACGCAGCAGGGACGCTGGGTGTGGGCAGCAGAGAGAGCGCTCAAGCTCTAACGGCCGCTCTTATCTGTCTGCCTGCTCCTCATAGCAGCCTCTCAGGAGCGTCAGCACTGAGACAGTGTAAGGATCACTGATGTCTGAGCTGGAGCTCTCAGAAAACAAGAAAAAGATGCTGCCTGAAAGAGCACATCATGTCTGAGGGAAGCCCTCAGCAGACAGTCCTGGAGTGGCCTGCATGTTCTTGTAGGCACAAAAGAACTGGGTTGAGGTCTTCAGTCAGCCGGTCAAAACGGACTAGTAGTGTAGTCAGTTATACATTATATGGCCAAAAGTATGTAGACACCTAATCATCTTGCTATGTTTGAGCTTGTTGGACATCTCATTCTAGGGCCACAAGGGTTAATATGAAAAAAACAGCCTCCACGCCAAGATGTTGAAGTGCTCTATGGGAATTTTGTTGGACGAGAACGGTGCCTACACATTTGAGCTCAATATACCAACATCCCGATCTGATCCACCAATACGACTATTCTCAGTCCTCCTGATGGCAAGTCCATCCCTACCAACGTCAGATCACTATCCCTCTGTGACCAAACCTAACTGGTGGGCCATGCATTCCACAGACCATCTAGTTTCACACCTGGTGACCTGTCAAACCTGTTGTGCACTTGAGCTTCCATGACTACATTAACCTCGTAGCTTCAGCAGTACAAGTCGAGCACACCAAAAGTAACTCAGCTGATCAACAGTGTTCAGTCACATTTTTATAACCTACTTTGGATGGAGGCAGTGTTCTGGTCTGGGGAGTGTTTTCATGGCATTCTCTGAACCCACTCATCCATGTGGAAGACATTCTCAATAGATGTGGGTCTGAATCCATTCTTGCAGAAACCTTGCAGGTTGTCTTACCTAGGGTGGATGGGATCTTCCAGCAAGACGATGTGACGTGTCACATGACCAGAAATGGCCCACATTGGTTGGAAGAGCTGACCAAGACTTCCAAGTACTACCCTGGACCCCTGATTACCCAGACTTGAACCCAACTGAGCATCTGTGGGACCGCCTGGATAGTGGTGTTGGCTCTAGGGATCCCTCCAGCAGCTGTGGGATGCACTGTAGTCAGCATGACTTCAGATACCTATGACCACCTACCAGGACCTTACTGAGTCTCCCAGTCCGTCTAGCTGCTGTCCGTACTCGGTTACTCTGGAGATTTGCTGGTGCTCATTATAATGTGACTCTACTGTGTATTGTATATACATCCCTGCCCTTCACCAAACAACCCCAGATCGCCATCCCTCCTTCATCAAGCCTTATTCGTTCCACGGCCCATCCGGTTCCACTATTGATGAACGGTTGCCAAAATAATTGAACAAAGACCAAATAAACCGATCTGTTCCATCTGAAAAATCATGGCATGCAGGATATCAGCTGCACACACGCTTGAGTTAATTTGTTGCCGTCTGAATAAACTGCGTGAATAAATTGCGGTGGGTGCGTAAAGGCCTTTTGTTCCCCGCTGCCGTAACTCCAGCCGCCTGCTGTAACTCCAGCCTGCTCCTGTAGGCCCACGCTGAGCCGCGTAAGAGTTCTCTCGTGCTTTGTTTACAGAAGTGGAGCACTTAAAGCTGGAGAAGTGTCTGGTGTCGCTCTCGCCACGTTGTTTACAGACAGGCTCATTATGGGACTTGATTGTGCATAATGGAACAGGTAGAGCGCTGGTTAAGTGCTCGGCTCCCGGCCAAAGTGGGCTCACGTTTCGGCTCACGTTTCAGCTCGCCTGGCCAGTTTCTGGCCCGGTCCAAGGTCAAGTAGTGCTACGAGCTCCTACATGCCAGCGTGTGTTAAGTTTCTCATGTCCGACAAAGCCAAACGGTGGAGAGAGACGTTTCGATAAATAGCCCCCCCCCTTAAGCAGGAAGTTACTATGTTTCACGGTATATTGATCCACCTTATTTTGGCTCTGGCAGGAAATGACAGGCTGCTTTGCAGTTGTGCTAAAAATAACGACGTCGTGAATAAAGCAGTTTGTTCATTACGAAGGATTTGCTCTGCGAATATTACCGGCCGTAATCAGTTTAATATGCTGTTTCATTAGCAGGAGAGGATTAGTGGAAGACAAACTGTGTACATTACTTTAAGGAGGCCTCTAGATCAGGGTTTCTCAGCACTGTAGGCCGTGAAGCCCCCTCTAGTGGTCCTCAGGCCTGTACTTAGAGGGCTGGTAAGGTCACTAAGTTGTAACAATTTTCACATCATAATAAACATAAATCCAAACAAAGACCTTCGAGTAAGAACATCATCAGTCCATGTTTGAGATCATTGTTAAGGTGGTCAGAGGGTTTGAGCTCAGAACTGCTGGTCACTCAGGACTGCCAAAAAGTGAAGTTGATACATCACTCCAGAGAACACGTCACACTGCTGGTCCAGTGGCGGAGCTTTATACTGCTCCAAGAGTCCGGCAGTGGAGTCCAGAGGTGTCCAGTGGTGGGGTGTCACACCGCTCCAAGTGTCTGGCGGTGGAGTCCAGTGGTTTCCAGTCGTGGGTTTCCAAAAGGCTGGCGACGGAGTGTTAAACTGTTGCAAGAGTCCGGCAGCGGAGTCCAGTGGTGAGGCAAGAGTCCGGTGGTGGAGTGTTACACACCTCCTGCCACCTGTTGGCACTGCACATAGTAATCGCTAGTTACGCTAGTGTGTAGATGCATGGAGGTGCAGATGAGTCAGTTCTTGTGCTGATCTTGTGCTTTCAGAGGCAGTTTGGAACTGGGTGCTGCTCCAGCTTTCATTTCACAATACCACAGCTTACAGTTGTCCAGGGCAGCTCTAGCAGGACAGGCATTTCACTAACTGGTTCGTGGTAAATCTGGCATCCTATGACAGTACCAGCCACTGAGCTCTGCAGTGTGACCCAGTCTGCTTTTAGTATTGGTCCATGAAAACTGCATGAATATGTGCTTGGTTATATATACGTTTTAGTAACGGGTATGGCTCAAATTCCTTAATTCAATAATAGATGGATTCATACTTTTGGCCACATAGCATTTTTTTTTCTGAGATGTTTGTACCTTGTGCTTTTGATTGTTTGGAATCTGGCCATTTACTGATTGTTGTGGAGCTTAAGGAATGCTGCTGCTTGCACCTACACAGCCGTAAGCTTGAAAACAAAAACAGGCACTTCAGCATTCACACTGCAACTCGGAAGCGGAGTCTCGAGTAAACATCACTACCAATAAAACAAACAAGACCCGTATAGAATAACACAACACAGCAACAGCAGCACAGAATAAAGGAAAACAGACCAAACAAAAACAACAACCGTTATCAGAATGTCCTGTTTCACGCTGCGTTTTGGGTTCTAAGTTCTGAGTCTGGGTTCTAGACTAACCTGCATGTATGCTCTGCAGTCACTTAATCCCAGAGTACATTGCATGTGATGCTCTGTCGCTGCTGATGGATGTGAATGAAAAATTAAAGGCCTGGACGTGTGTGTGACATGCAGAGTGGCCGAGCTGTCGACAGTTCTCTGTAAGAAGAGCCTGACCTGTTACTTTCACTCATAAATAAATGAATAAATAATTCAACAAAGAATAAATTCATAAATAAATAAAATACATGAGGACATTCAGTTTCTTGTAGAAGAGAAAAACAATTCAAATGACTTTCAATGCAAATGAAAGTCATTTGAACTGTAAATAAATGCAAACACTAAAATTCGCATGTTGGGAATAAATAATACGAATAAGCAGGAATCGTGCACAATATATTAAATTATTATATTTATTAATTATTTCCAAAAACACTCAAACTTTATACAGCTAATATGCAAATAAATGTTTTATGTTCATTTACTTTTAAACATGTATTGCATTAAATCGTAACCATACATTTGCATTGAATATTGTTGTTGTCCAAAGAAAAACACATCTCTTTGGACACATTTTTATTTGTTTTTTCGACATCATTTAAACACGGCAGCTGCTGTTTACGCTGTGATAACTTCATAATGAATGGACCAATAGAAATCCTCCAAAATAGCTTGGAAAGAATTCTGGCTTATTGACTTACATTAGAAGTGCAGACAGTTTTTGGCCTCTCCCATGAAGTTGCTGTTTTAGAGACACTTGTTTTTCTTTGGACAGCGACGATATAATGTACTTTTTAATATGCCTGTTATTGTGCACACGGAATCAAGTAAATTTAATGTTCTCAGATTTTAGTTATTATAGTCATATTCTGGTATATTTGAACAAAAACATGTCTCTCTAAAATAGCAACTTTACAGTAGAGACCCAAAACCTTCATTACTTTCATTGTAAGTCAATGGAACCAGAAAAGTTTCCAAGCTATTTTGAAGCATTTCTATTGGACCATTAATCTTGAAACTGTGGAACTATTGTAAAGGCAGCTGCTGCATTCAAATCATGTAGAAAAATAAAAATAATAACAATAATGGAGAAGTTGCATGTTTTTCTTTCTATTGTCCCAAATCCCCTAAACTTTTCATGCTAACAACTCCTATATTGACACTTGCACACATAGTACTTAGACAATCATTTAACTTTTATTTCACATTTTTTTTATATTAAAATGAAGTCAATTATATTTAAATGCAGCTCTGGTTTCCTACCACAGTCTAAACACATAAATGTTAGGTTGATCGCTCTCTCTAAATTTTGTGTGTGTTTGTGTTGGCCATGTGATGGACTGGCAACCTGTCCATGGTGCACCTCGCCTTCACCTGATGATGCTGAGATTGTCTCCAGCCCTGACCATCACCTCGAATAGCGGGATAAAGCGGAAGATAATGGCTGGATAGATATTTAAATGTAGAATTAGCTTAATTTCCAATAAATACATAAGCTCACTCAAGTGTCTTTATGCTTTCAGGGGCAACATAATATAGTCTTAGCCCAGAAGTTGTTAGGGGGACCCCTGGGGGCTGTGGAGCTCTAAGCAGCTGCTAATATTGCTTACTAGGTAGAGTCAATGCTGTATCAGTCCTCTGACGCCCCATACAGTTACAGGCTTAAGGTGGTTGAAATAGTTTTGATGTGCCATTAAAAGATGAAAAGCTGTATATCATTGCACGCTTTGTGTTTGTTTTTGTGTTTACCAACTCCAACATCATGCTTGATTGTCCAACACAAGTCCAAACAAAGGGTATAACATCAACATACCCGAAATCCAAAACTACCTTTTATCTATAATCTGTTTTTCCTTTCTGTTTTTTGGCTCCAGGTGTGTGTATTCTTATTAAACAGTTTTTTTAATCCCCTCACTCGAGCGTGTTGGGCAACAGAATGATAGTCTTAACCCAGAAGTTGTTAGGGGCCCCCTTGGTGGCTGTGGAGCTCTAAACAGCTGCTTATGTTGCTTATCAGGTAGAACTGACACTGTATCAGTCCTTTGATGCCCCATACTGATGGTTTATTTCTCTGTTGTTGATACAGAAGTACAGTTACAGGCTTTGCGTGGTTGAAATAGTTTTGATGTGTCAAAAAAATTAAATGCTTGTATACGGTATATCATTGCACGCTTCATATGTTTGTTTCTGTGTCCCCTTTTGCCATGTACGCTCAATATTTCCCGCTGATTTAAATATTAATGTGAGACTGCATTACCAAGGCGAGGCTCACAATCTGTTCGAGACTCTCTCTTGACGGCGTTTCTTTTTTCTTTTTTTTCCTACTGAGAACAAAAGTGGCACGGAAGTGGCTGCACATCTGCCTCCCTCTCTCTGATTAGCGTGCTATGTGTGCAGCGTTGCAGGGAAACAAATCCTCAAGCAAGGCCTCGTTCGTTCTTTGGTACCGTATCGGTGCTTTTCCCCACTCGAAGGCCGGTTACCAGATAGGGACCTCCTGCTAGGTCCGCTGTTCATTTGATACATTATTGAGCCTCTTACGAGGAGAAGGAGGGCCTGAATAATACATGACTGGAGAATATATGCTGCGCTTCAGATAAATGATGGTTTTCTTGCTGGGGAGACACTCTAGACGGCGACGAACTGGGGCCGTTTAGTCTGGGAGTCGAGTGAGAGTGAATAAGGACGCCTGACGGAGGTCGTTTGGGTGAGAGAGTGATTAAGAATGGAGGGGAGAGAGAGAGTGATGGAGGAGATGAATGAGTGTGGGTATTCAGGCCCGAGCGCTTAAAGGGGAGGTTCCACAAATTTTTTGCACTTGAGATGCAAACAAAGTCATTCAGGGTGGTTTGAAATGAAATAGAGAATCATTTGTTGTTTACAGTGGTGGTGATTTTTACAGTGGTGGTGATGTTTACAGTGGTGATGGTGCTTACAGTGGTGGTGATGTTTACAGTGGCGGTGATGGTGTTTACAGTGGCGGTGATGGTGTTTACAGTGGTGGTGATGGTAGTTACAGTGGTGATGATGGTGTTTACAGTGGTGGTGGTGATGTTTACAGTGGTGGTGATGTTTACAGTGGTGATAGTGTTTACAGTGGTGGTGATGTTTACAGTGGTGGTGATGGTGTTTACAGTGGCGGTGATGGTGTTTACAGTGGTGGTGATGGTAGTTACAGTGGTGGTGATGGTTACAGTGGCGGGGATGGTGGTTACAGTGGTGGTGATGGTGTTTACAGTGTTGGTGATGATGTTTACAGGGGCGGTGATGGTGTTTACAGTGGTGGCGGGGATGGTGGTTACAGTGGTGGTGATGGTGGTTACAGTGGGGGTGATGTTGTTTACAGTGGTGGTGATGTTGTTTACAGTGGTGGTGATGTTTACAGTGGCGGTGATGGTGTTTACAGTGGCGGTGATGGTGTTTACAGTGGTGGTGATGGTGTTTACAGTGGTGGTGATGGTAGTTACAGTGGTGGTGATGGTGTTTACAGTAGTGGTGGTGATGTTTACAGTGGTGGTGATGTTTACAGTGGTGGTGATGTTTACAGTGGTGATGGTGTTTACAGTGGCGGTGATGGTGTTTACAGTGGTGGTGATGGTAGTTACAGTGGCGGGGATGGTGGTTACAGTGGTGGTGATGGTGTTTACAGTGTTGGTGATGATGTTTACAGTGGTAGTGGTGGTGGTTACAGTGGCGGTGATGTTTACAGTGGTGGTGATGATGTTTACAGTGGTAGTGGTGGTGGTTACAGTGGCGGTGATGATGTTTACAGTGGTATTGGTGGTGGTTACAGTGGCGGTGATGTTTACAGTGGTGGTGATGATGTTTACAGTGGTGGTGATGGTGGTTACAGTGGTGGTGATGTTTACAGTGGTGGTGATGATGTTTACAGTGGTGGTGATGGTGGTTACATGGGTGGTGGTGATGTTTACTGTGGCGGTGAAGGTGATTACAGTGGTGGTGATGGTGTTTACAGTGGCGGTGATGGTGTTGACAGTGGTGGTGATGATGTTTACAGTGGTAGTGGTGGTGGTTACAGTGGCGGTGATGTTTACAGTGGTGGGGATGATGCTTACAGTAGTGGTGATGGGAATCAGGGGTCTTCATGTCCACAGCAGAAATATACACATTTGATGATGACAAATATACACAATGATGATGACAAAATATGAAAAATCTAAATATAAAAAGTTTTCTTTTGTGACTATTTTGCCTCATAACGTCCTGCGTGTATCCCTCCTCCATGACTGGATAAAAATGTAAGACTGCCGTAAACAATAGCTCTGTATCAGATACTTTGGTAACATCTGTGCTGTTTACGACTGATTTGTACTGGATCTCAGTATAAATGACTGAGAGAGCGGCTACCTGATTTATGCACTTCAGTCCAGACACAACACACACTAACACACCACCACCACCACATCAGTGTCACTGCATCGTTGAGAATGACCCACCTCCCTAATAGTACCTGCTCTGTGGTGGTCCTGTGGTGGTCCTGATCATTAAAGAACAGAGTAATAAAGTATACAGAGAATCAGATGAACTAAAGTCTGTAAGTGCAGAGCTACAAAGTGATATAATGGACAGTGTGTCTGGGCTCGGTTTTGGTTCTGACTCGCCTCTAATGGTCTTAACTGCAACAGTAGTATGCCATGTGCAACATGTGAGAACCCCAACAGCACCGCTGGGCCTGTGCAGTCAAGCTGCCATGGCAGTATCACTACTGTGCTGTCAATGGACCACCACAGACATAATATCTATGGTGGGTTTTTTCCATGGAAAAATGGGGTAAAACCTTATTAACTGAGCAGCAACATATGCTCTGCAGTCTGTCACTGTGAATATACACAGTGACACGACGCAGATCAGCCATGACATTAATTCACCTCCTTATTTCTACACACACTGACCACTGTATCAGCTCCATTGACCATATAGGAGCTACACTTACAGACTGTAGTTCATCTGATTCCCTGTATACTTTATTACTCTGTTCTTCAATGATCAGGACCCCCACAGGACCCCCACCACAGAGCTGGTACTAATAGGGAAGTGGATCATTCTCAGCACTGCAGTGACACTGGTGTGGTGGTGGTGTGTTAGTGCAACAACATATGCAACAACAATGTAACTACTAGTGATGTAGCCACTGTTACCAATGGATTACAGCAGTACAGCTAAAGTTATTACACATACATATCATACATGTGTATTTTGCATTATAGTTGTAACAGCATATTTTAGTATCATGTAATCTCACATTAGTACTTAAACTCGAACCGCAGTTTGACTTCTGTCCTTGTCAATGTAGGTGTACTCATGTTGTTATAAATGTGTTATTACATGACAATGTTTTTACATCTATTCAGATACTCTTATGTAATTACATGATGCATACAAGAAAATTAGTATTTGTGTGTAATTACACGAGCAACATCACTAGTTGTTAGATTGGTGTTCATGTGTGACTACACACTTATTACAGACTCTCAATATACACTGGCACCAGAGGGCCTGTGCAGGAGGAGGCGCGGAGAGCTTTTCTTTGCTTCTCGTCGCTGATTTCCAAGCACCAGAGGTAATACATCACCACGTCTCGCGCATGACCAGTCGAGCTTACGCGAGTAAAAAGCCTTCGTTCGCTTCGACAGGCTGTCTGACCAGCGCTGGACCCCAGCTGTTTCACCTTCAAAGCCCACTAAAGCTGTGGCTGGCTCGCTCGCCGGCTCCCCAAGGACCGGCCAGCAGGAGCGTGATATACGCCACGAAATCACAACTCAATTTCCTCCTTAACGAGTTCGTTGGAGGGCCTTTTTTAAGGGAGCGCGGTCCAGATTTATGAAGTAGTACAGGGTTGTAGTGCTGACGGGCTGAGTTTTGGGTGCACTGGCCCTGACACAGCGGCTAAATCTGACGTGTTTAAGTACCTAGCGCTTCTGTCAGGATGCTCTGGTGCTAATAATGACCTCTCTCCCAGCCTCGGAAGGACCACCGCCGCTCTGCTCAGGGGCAGGTTTAATGGTTTGGGGGCAAAAGAATTTATACAGCTGATTTAATGCTGCAGCGCAAAATAGTTCCATAGGGCGTTAAGTGCTTTTTCTCTGGGCTTATTAATTGCCTCGTCTTACCTCCTCTGTCTGCCTTATAATAAACAATAACACGTAGTTATTAGGCGTGTTTTATTATAGAGGGCTGTGCAAAAGTCAGAGACCACCTTTCATTTCTTAGGCTTCCAGTCAAAACAGCCATTAACTACATATTACTAGATACTCAGCATCACATTTACATACATCCTCTATTCAGCCTACAGCAGTTCGGCTCCACCCACTAAAGCTGTTTCAACCAGCCAGTCAGAAAAGACCTCATTTACATACATAATTTTAAAGGGGACGCAATTCTGTTCTTTGGGAATTTAGCACTAGTTAAGTCTAACAGCTGAGATACTGTATTAATGGAGATGTAATGTTCTAGATAGTTTGTTGTGTTTATCACTAGCCAACACCAGAAGCTGGGACAATATATTAATAGAGAAGTAATTTTCTAGATAGTTCTTGGCATTTAGCACCAGCTAACACTAAAATCTGAGGTAATATATTAACGAAAATGTAATAGTAATTGGTGTTTAGCACTACAAAGTGACAAGGTACTAATGGAGATATACCATCTATCTAAGGCTAATACATGAGGTAATATATTAATGGAGATGTAATGTTCTAGATCCCAGTTTGTGTTTTTAGTACCTGCTAATGCTAACAGCTGAGGGATTATATTAAAGGTAATATGTTCTAGATATTCCTTGTTGTTCCTAGCTAACGCTTACAGTTGGGTCAATATACTAATGGATAAACAATTTTCTAGATATTTCTTACCATTTAGCACTAGCTAATGCTAACAGCTGATGTAATATAGTAACAGAGAATAAATATACCGGATAGTTTGTGGTGTTTAGCACTAGTTATCGCTAACAGCGGAGGTTTATGCATTTATGGAGATGTTCTAGATAGTTTGTTGTGTTTATTACTATCTAACGCTAGCAACTGGGGCAAAATATTAATGGAGAAGCAACATTCTAGATAGTACTTGGCATTTAGCACTAGCTAGTGCTAACAGCTGAGGTAATATACTAACAGAGATGTAATGTTAGTTCTTGCTATTTAGAACTAGCTAACATTAACAGCTGAAGTAATATTTTAATGGAGATTAAATGTTCTAGATAGTACTTTGTGTTTAGCACAAAGATGCAATATTTTAGATACCTAATGTATTGTATTACCAGACATGTAATGTTCTTGATAGTTCTGGCTGTTTAGAAATAGCTAACAGCTGATGTAATACATTTACAGAGGTGTAATGTTCTAGATACTTCTAGACGTTATTGGCACTGCAGTAGGGTTAACACTGTTAGTTTGTTAGTTGAATGTCTGTGAGATGAACTTGCAGGTAAACCAGGTGAGAGTAAAATAAGAGACTGTGTACTGACATTAGGACACACCCCCTGTAAAAGAGGGGGCGGATCCAGCAGTGACTCATTATCATTTAAAGGAACAGACAGTCAAATTGGCTGTTTAAACAGGACTGATTATACGGGGGAGGAGCTGAGCTGCTACATCCTTGTGGTACCTTAACCACAGATGTTTCATTAAGACCCCGGAGAGACTGTTCTCTGTGTTCTGTATCTCTTTTATAGGCACTAATTTTTTGTCAATAATAATAATAATAATAATAATAATAATAATGTAGGGTATAAGCTGTAAGGTCATAAGTAAGTTAGAATGGTTTTATGGGTCAATTCGTCATGAAATGCCACAAACCCTAAACTGTATTGAACGATGTGGGAAAAAAGAAAAACGGACTTACTAGTTTTTTTATCTGACAGTCATGATAAGTCATTTGTGTTTTTATGGGGCTGCTGTTGGCCCCAGGGGGTCTATTGTCTTTGTGTGTCCTGCCCGTGACCTTCCCCTGTCAACACACACACACATACATGTCTGTATGATTGCTCCATCTCCTGTGACCGCCTTACCTTGACCACTGGCTGGGCATTTGTGCTGACTCTGTGCTTGTAGTAGCTCCGGGGGGATTCATCATGGTGGGCTGCAGTGAGCCTTCTGTCTCCTCGGGTTCCTGTTTCTCTGTCAGTGAGCCTCGTGCTAGGAATCCAACATCTAAGTGTTTTAAAGCTGCAACTAAAGACTATTTCAGTAATGAATTAATCTATTAGCTTATAATTAATTAAGTGATTAATGAAACGGTTCCACCCTTTTGGACTCACTTTCTGTGAATAGCAGGGTTTATATGTGTAAACTTTTCGCCCCTATGCTTCCCCTAGTGTATTAGAGTCTGTCAGAATGACTGTTGCCCCCTACGCTTCCTGTAGATGTGGGTATCCCGGATTGTTTCGATCCCGATTCACAAGGTCCCGATTCAATTTGATTTGCAATTTGATTCGATTCAATTCAATATTGGTTCCTTTAGGGATATTTCAGTTACAGTAATATGTTTTGTTTGAATATGAAAAGAGATTTTAAGAGAACTAATGTGGTAAATGTACAAGGAACACTCAACCTATCATAACTAAAAACATCAGTGTTTATATGTTTATATTAGAGATGGAAGGATCAATCGGCTATGTATCATTATCCGCCGATTTTTAATCAAAACGTGATCTGTGATTGGCCGATATTTGTCCAATTTAGCCAATCCCGAGAGCTGATCGATGGTGTTTAACAAATGAGCCTAATTTCTGTATTTTCAGCCAGCATTTCATCCAGGAAGAGGAGACCTCCAGCCAGCTCCCTGCAATTCCTATCTGAACCACTAGGTGGAAATGCATACCCTTTCATTTTCCACAGATTGACTAATGCAGGTGCCCCCTACGCTTCCTGTAGTGTATTACAGTCTGTCAGAATGACAGTCGCCCCCTACTCTTCCTGTAGTGTATTACAGTCTGTCTAAATGACTGTCGCCCCCTACGCTTCCTGTAGTGTATTACAGTCTGTCAGAATTACCGTCGCCCCCTACGCTTCCTGTAGTGTATTACAGTCTGTCAGAATGACAGTCGCCCCCTACTCTTCCTGTAGTGTATTACAGTCTGTCAGAATGACCGTCGCCCCCTACGCTTCCTGTAGTGAATTACAGTCTGTCTAAATGACTGTCGCGCCCTACGCTTCCTGTAGTGTATTACAGTCTGTCAGAATGACCGTCGCCCCCTCTGCTTCCTGTAGTGTATTACAGTCTGTCAGTATGACCGTCGGCCCCTACGCTTCCTGTAGTGTATTACAGTCTGTCAGAATGACAGTCGCCCCCCTACGCTTCCTGTAGTGTATTACAGTCTGTCAGAATGACCGTCGCCCCCTACGCTTCCTGTAGTGTATTACAGTCTGTCAGAATGACCGTCGCCCCCTGCGCTTGCTGTAGTGTATTACAGTCTGTCAGAATGACCGTCGCCCCCTACGCTTCCTGGAGTGTATTACAGTCTGTCAGAATGACCGTCGCCCCCTACGCTTCCTGTAGTGTATTACAGTCTGTCAGAATGACCGTCGCCCCCTACACTTCCTGTAGTGTATTACAGTCTGTCAGAATGACTGTCGCCCCCTATGCTTTCTGTAGTGTATTACAGTCTGTCAGAATGACCGGCGCCGCCTACGCTTCCTGTAGTGTATTATAGTCTGTCAGAATGACCGTCGCCCCTTATGCTTCCTGTAGTGTATATCAGTCTATCAGAATGACCGTCGCCCCCTCTGCTTCCTGTAGTGTGTATCAGTCTGTCAGAATGACCGTCGCCCACTACGCTTCCTGTAGTGTATTACAGTCTGTCAGAATGACCGTCGCCCCCTACGCTTCCTGTAGTGAATTACAGTCTGTCAGTATGACCGTCGCCCCCTACGCTTCCTGTAGTGAATTACAGTCTGTCAGTATGACCATCGCCCCCTACGCTTCCTGTAGTGAATTACAGTCTGTCAGTATGACCATCGCCCCCTACGCTTCCTGTAGTGAATTACAGTCTGTCAGTATGACCATCGCCCCCTACGCTTCCTGTAGTGAATTACAGTCTGTCAGTATGACCATCGCCCCCTACGCTTCCTGTAGTGAATTACAGTCTGTCAGTATGACCATCGCCCCCTACGCTTCCTGTAGTGTATTGCAGTCTGTCAGAATGAGAGGCTTTGACACTGTCAGTGATTAATTGAATTTGTAGACTAATTGTTGTAGCCCTGCTTTTGTTTTTATGCTGTTTGAAGTCGCCTGTGGGCTCTAGCTGGCCGGTGCACAGTAGCATATCCAGCCGCTACTGCTGCAGCCTGGCATTCAGCAGCGTGGTAGTAATTAGCATGGTGGTGCTTGGATGCAGATCGTTAGAAAAGAGTTTTTTCTTCTTTCTGATAGCCGACCACTGGACAGAATAAGCAGCTTGTCAGGGCTCGACTGACAACAGCCAAATGATTGGAGAGAAAGAGTGCAGGCCGTAATGACTGTCTTGCGCTTAGCGGTGGCGGACCTGAAAGCCTGTTAAGAGCAAACAATGGCTCAGTGAGGGACCGGTGGGCCGTCAGGAGTGAACTGTCAGGCGGAGGGTCCTTGGGAACCAAGCAGTGGCAGCTCCGCCAAGTCTGATCCTGTTTGTGTTTACCTGCTTCCGCGGCCAAGTATGCAGCTGCTGTCTGATTGCACTAATAGCTTCCCAACACTGCTGCTTAGCCAGAGAGAGAGAGAGGCAGCCAGAAAGTCCTGGGCCGTGTTCAGTAGTACAATCCTGTAAAGGCTTGCAGACAGAGATGGCGTTAATAGATTAGATGTGATCTTATGCCAGAAGTCGGTGTTTCCCAATCGAGGACCACTGGTCATGAATTTTTATGGCAGATTCTGATCCGGATAAAGGTCAGAAGGAGGTGGGTTCAATCACATGATCTGCGAAACAATTGGTGGGCGGAACTCATTTGAGGCACTGTGGTCATAGCTTTTAAACAGACAGGATTGTAGCCCATGTGGGTGGGTTTATGGGTCGCTGGGTGTGGCAGGCTGGATAATTATTGACTGTTTGTGGAAGCGGATGAGGAAAACAAATAAGCTTCCAGTGCACTGCAAATGAAAACAAGATGGTCACTAGAAGGGAAAGTTCTTAAATGGACATTGAGCTGTCTTAATATAGCTATTGCTATGGTTTCCCAGGTGGTTGCCATGTTATTGTAGGTGGTGGACGATGACGCTATGCTATTGTTATGGAATTCCAGGCATTTGCTAAAAGTGTAGCTATATTGCTTTGTGTTGCTTAAGGGTGTATAAGAATATTATGTATGTTTGGTATGTTTTGTGATACTGCATTGAGTTTCAAAAATACACAATCAATTATTAGTCAATAATTTACTGTCAAAGATTTTTGGCACACAGTGGTTTATTTGGTTTAAACCCCTGACCACTAGAGAGCAGTGATCTTCATCATGAGACTCTTTTACTCCAATGTACAGAAGTAGTGTAAGGGTGCATGGCTAACTTTGCTTATAGTACCAAAAATATATTTGCAATATTAGTTGTTAGTGCGATGTTAGTTATGCTGCTTTGGCAGTTTGGCAGTTTGAATAACTTGATGCTAATATTTGTAGTATATTGTCATGCAGTTGCACTGCCACAATTTTGTTAAGCAACATGAAGACACAGTAGCGATTTAATGAGCTAACAGTCATAACCGAGACAGTGGTTCTCTGAAAACCTTCGTTTTACTCATTTATAACTGGTGTGATTAATATTTTAAGTAATCTATTATAAACATTACTGCCTCTTCTCAAATCACACACCAGAACTTCATCTTCATATCTTAAGTTATCATCTTAGCTTTTTTCTATGGCGCTTCTAGTACCCATCTTCATTCTTATCATGCCCATTCTGTTTGGTCCGATGCTCAACAACTGCACATCCTGGGCGGTCCGATGCTCAACAACTGCCCAGTCCCTGTGCTCTGAGGCTCAGCAACTACCCAGCCAGGCGATCTGATGTTGCTGCTTTACCTGGTGCCCCTTTTTGCTTGCATTCTGTACCAGTTTACCCCATATGGAGCTCCTGATGTCCAGTACTTTATGAAAAGCTTTGCCTGCATGATGCTGACCCTCCTGAAGATCCTGCTTTCTTCTAAATCCCAGACGTTTCTTCTGCCTCAGAAACACTGAGCTGGTTCTCGCTGCTACTCGCTGCTGCTACTCGTCTCTGCATTCAATATTACATACAGTCGAAAATCTGATGCTTTTTATGTGGACCAGAGGAGGAGCGGTTCTCCTATTTGAGTCTGGTTCCTCTCGAGGTTCTTCCTCTTGCTTTGAGGGAGTTTATCCTTGGCTTGCTCATTTATAAGTAAATAATCCTTGACCTTGATCCACCGGCAGACTTGTGGCTGCAGTAATGGTGATGAGATGAGCGATATTACAGTGCAGTCAGAGTTACAGCTCGCCCACCAAAACAGGGACACTGTCTTCAGGATTAGACATGCCCTTCAATGTTAGGAGTCAACTCTGAACACTGCGCTGCTTACAGTCCTCCTGAATGTGACTCTGTTCTTTCAAAGCTGTGGATCTGATGTTCAGCTGGTGACGAACTGATGTCTCTTTGTTTACTCCCTGCCTGTTTGGATAGAAGAACAATTTAATTGAGTTTAATTTGGAGGAGGTAATAACACAGCAGCTAAGCAGCAGCGCAGAATTGCCTGTCTCGTGGAGAATTCATGTCTCGTTCGTATAAGAGCTGAGCTGAATAGTGATATGAGCTGTACCTCCTTGCAGTGATTCCGATCAGATATCACAGTTTCCCAATAAAACATGACTCTTAGCTCCCGAATGGCTTTAATAGCATCACTTACTTTTTTTTAGAATAAGGGATCTGATCTGCTGTTTTTGCCTTTCTAATACGTGCGTAATGTGTAATGGTCTTACTCTGGATAACATTGTTATACAGTCTGACTCATCTTGTGAGAGGAACTCAAATATCTCACTGTTCTCCATAACTGAGCTCTAAACTATTATACTGTACCAATAACTATATAACATACACACCCCAATCAGCCGTAACATTAAAACTGCCTCTGTCCACACTTCAGCTCCACTGACCATATAGGAGCTACACTAATAGAGTGTCTAATAGAGTGGACAGTGAGTGGACACAGTGTTTAAACTGGACTGGATGGATTCCACTCCACAATACAGTAACCCTCTATGACCTCTTTAGGTACAAAGTGTTATTACAGTGACTCACTATCACCTCTTTAGGTACAAAGTGTTATTACAGTGACTCACTATCACCTCTTCAGGTACAAAGAGGTATTACAGTGACTCACTATCACCTCTTTAGGTACAAAGTAGTATTACAGTGACTCACTATCACCTCTTCAGGTACAAAGAGGTATTACAGTGACTCACTATCACCTCTTCAGGTACAAAGAGGTATTACAGTGACTCACTATCACCTCTTTAGGTACAAAGTGTTATTACAGTGACTCACTATCACCTCTTCAGGTACAAAGAGGTATTACAGTGAATCACTATCACCTCTTCAGGTACAAAGAGGTATTACAGTGACTCACTATCACCTCTTCAGGTACAAAGTGGCACTACAGTGGCTAGTTGGTTAGCATGCTAACTTCATTAGAAATGTCATATAGAAAGACAGAACATCAAAACCTATTTCTTCACATTCTGTTTAATTTTATTATTTGGACATCAGTGCAATTCAAGGGGGAGCGGTGGCACCAGTGTTGCACCCCGGTGGTTCTAACACCCCGGTGGTTCTTCCACCTCCTTATAACCCCCAGTTATAAGGAGGTGGAAGTTGACCCTCAGTGTTCCCCCTTAAAGAGAGAACCTTACTAGAAAAGAGGCTTCCGAAGATTTTTTAGTAAGAACTGAGTGAATATCTCCCAGTGAGATTACAGAGTGGCCACATCCCCACAGACTGCAGAGGGTGTAAAAGTGAAGAGTGCAACCTTTTTATGTATCTTCGGAGATGAAGAGGTTCTAATTTCAGAGCTTCTTTACAAACAAAAAAGTTTTCATAAACAGGATGGAGAACGCGGCTGTTTGCTCTGGTGGAGCAGGAGATTATTGGATTCCTCTCTTGTGTGGTCCCTCGGTAGCACAGGTCATTTGATTTCTTCCGGAGTGCCTGTATAAGAGAGGGCAGGAGGAGAATGCTTGAATGAATGTGCTCCACAGCACAAATGAACTTGCTGTACTGTGGACTGACGTGGCCTTTAGAAAAACACTGGTGTTCCTGCTGGGTGGTGTGAACAGTAGTGATGTGTGTATTTTTCTATTGTTTTATGGTTAAGATGTTTATACAGCTAGAATATTTACATTTGTGCCATTTAGATGTTTCTGAGCTGGATGTTGAGAAAAATGTCTTATGATTGGAAGGTTATTAGTTCGATCCCCTGAACCTTTAGGACATGACTGAAGTGACCGCGTACTGTGGATAGGGCTGCCCACCACTTCAGACAAGTGTGTCTGCCTCCTAGTGTGTGAATTCACTAGTGTGTGTGTGTATGTGTGGTGGGGGGTGTCACTGCCTCCTAGTTTGTGTATTGGCTATTAGGTGTATGTGGGTGTTTTATTGTCTCGTAGTATTTGTTTTCACCAATATGAGTGTGTGTTTTACTAGTGTGTGTTTATAAGGGTTTTTTACTGCCACCTAGTGTGTCTGTTCACTAGTGTCTGTGTGTGTTCACTAGTGTGTGTGTTCACAAGTGTGTGTGTGGGGGGGGGGGTTGTTCCAATGCCCCTAGTGTGTGGGTGTGTTTACGTGTGTGTGTGTGGTATGTGTGTGTGTGTGTGTGTGTGTTAACATGTTTTACTGCCCTCTAGTGTGTGTGTGTATTTTGGTGTTTCTCTGCCCCCTAGAGGGTGGGTGGGTGTTTCTCTGCCTTCTAGTGTGTGTGTTTACTTGTGTGTGTGTGTGTGTGTGTGTGTGTGTGTGTGTGTGTGTGTATGTGGGTGTTTCACTGCCACATGTGTGTGTGTGGATGTGGATGTTCTATGGCTCCCTAGTGTGTATGTCTTTAAGACAGTGGTTCTATAGAACCATGAACCCTCAAAGAACCGAATGCATGCTTAAATGGTTCTACAGACTGGTGAAGAATGTGTTGTATAAGGTTCTAAAGCACTAAACAGAGCTCTTCTACAGGGACAAGCTTAACACTGATAGTAAAACTTCTTTTGGTGGTTTTATAGGACCCTTTTTTTAAATCGTTCTGCATGAAAACCACATTCTCCATCAGTCTGATGAACCAAACCACCGTGCAAAGAACCATGTAAGCATGAAAACAGCTTTGAGTGTTTATGGTTCTATTTGTTACTAAAGAACCGTTTTTTAAGAGCAGATCACTTTTTGGTGCTATATAGAACCTTACACAGCACATTCTATATCAACCTGAAGAACCGAGCCATCATGCAAGGAATTATGTAAGCAGGAATTTGGTTCTTTAAGTGTTCATACTTCCACAAAAATTGTCTTGAACTAAAGAGCCCTTAACCCTAAAGAACCAACATTTTTAAGAGTGAATCTTTTCCCTTTTTTTTTTTTAAATAAAGCTTGACGACCCTGACAGAACCTTGTTTGGTGCTATATAGAACCCTTTAAAAAGGTTCTACATATAAAACCATATACAATATATTCACCATTAATTTGAAGAACCATTTCACTATTTAAGCATGCAAATGGAGCGTTTGCTTTGAGCGTTCATGGTTCTGTAAAACTGTAATATTTTCCTAGTGAGTCTTTCATTTCCATAACAGAACCCTTTTTGGTACCATATAGAACCCTACAGAGCACATTGTCCAAAGAATCATTTCGGTTCCTTGAGTGTTCTTTATGGGTTCAATGGTTTTATGGAACCATTAAGAACAGTTTTGATTTTTAAGCTTCACATGGCGTCCATAGCAGAACCTTGTTACTTGCTATACAGAAGTATTTTCTAAAAGGTTCTACATATAGTAATATACTGTCCATTAATCTAAACAAACATTTAAGCATGCAGATGGTTCTTTGATTAGTCATGGATATATAAAGAAACCTATTAGCAAACTATTCTTTTTAAGAGAGTTGGTCCAAAGACCTCTCGAGTCAGAAGAAAGTGAGTCAGTGCAGATATTTAGCGGGAAAGATTACACAACATGAGTGCAACACAAGGCATTTCACTAAGTGCTGCATTAGTATTCATTTAAATACTCTGTGAACAGATGGTCTCGGATCTGTGTGTGAAGAGGACTGGGGGCAGCCAGTGAAGGAGTTTTCCATGTGCAGTGGTCCAGTCCAAGCAGAACTTGGCTCCTGTGGGGCTTTAAGCTAAATTCTACAAAGGGGTCCTCCCGCTGATGCATGTACACCATTTACACCTGCTGCCCAGTCACACCTGACACCCCGGCGCTCCCACTGCAACCATCCCTCCTCTAAACCAGCTTCACCAGTCAGTCCAAGAATGAGCTGACAGAACATAGATAGGTCAAAAGAAACAATATCAATCAATCAATCAATCAATCAATATTTTGCTGTTGTCGGAACAAAAACCTGAACCTTAAAAACAGTAACTTTACAGAAGAATGAAAAAACATCAGTTCTAGTGCAAGTCAATGGAACCAGATGTCTTTCCAAGTCAGAGTAGGTCATTTAGTCCTTTAGTCATTACATGGAGAGCAGCCACACTTATGAATATATATCCCACCAAGAAGTAGTTGTTGGAATGAAACTGTATGTGTGTGAATGTAATGATGATGTATGTAAGTGATGCATCATGTAAGGTCCTCTAGTCTGGATACAAGCTGAGATCCAGTTGGAGACATGCAGGTTCCATACGACATCCTGCAGCACATTCACCCACAGATGCCGCAGCTCATAGGTGTTGAAGCTGGCGTCCCAGCTGCTCCCATAAATGCTGGACTGGTAATAAATCTGGTGAGCGGGCAGAACAAGGAAATATTGGGATCTGGTGGAGACATTCTTGGAAAACCCTCACTGTGTGTGGAACATTAATCTGCTGAGTTGAAAGTTCTGCTATGAGAGCAAACAAACGTGGACGTCCTGCACATATGACGGAGCTGTTAGTGACCCTCGTAGCACTACTAGGTGGACCAACTGTTGTCTGCGATGCTCCCCAGATCATCACACCAGCAGGTGGTCAGTCAGTGTGTCGCTCCACAGCAAAGGCAGGATTCAAGCGTCACCACGAGGCTCCGTACTTAAACCCAACTGCTGTTGGATTCCAAACAGAACCTGGTTTCGTTGCTAAAGACAACACGTTTCCAGGAAACTGTGGGAGCTGCTTGTGCTTGTTGACGGATCAAACCATCTTCTCTACTGGTGGTCCGTCTGCGTGCATATGTCCTCATGTAAATGCTGACCCCAACACCTCCTAACAGCTTGATCAGAACAGTCTAGATGGTGGACAGTTGGTGGAAATGACCTCCTGTTTCTCTCAGTCTGATGATGCTCCTCTCAAAGTCTGTCAACTGGACAGAACATCATCGAGTGAGTCATAAAGGCAGCATGTCCAGCAGATCCCTCACCAAGAGGTGCACGACCCAACAGTAGGCTCTATAAAGGGCAGCGGAGGAAACAGATTCACATTTCTGTCCTGGTGTGATATTGTATTTGTCATTGAGTGTATTTAATCCTCTACCAGCAAAATTAGCACCTCAACAATTACAGATAATATTATTATTAATTATATCAGCTGTATTAATATCATGTTTTCATGTTTTTGTCCATTGTTGCTAAAGGCTTAGCACCACTTACAGACACCTTGAGAATATTCCAGTGCTGGTTCTTCAGATTCTGATGATATTTCTGAATTTGAAAGAGCGGTAATGTAGAAATAGACCACCATATCACTTAATCCTGAGACTTTTAGTCAAACCACACCCACAGAAGCAGCTCATCCTGAGTGTAAACAGTATCTCGCTAAATAACCAACATTATTCATGACAACAGCCTAGCAACCAGCTAAACTCAGATACAGAGGTACAGTTATTGTAAATATGGTCAAAGTGGAATTCAAATACGTTAGCTTAGCATAACGTGAGCCACCAAACTTATCAAGTGAAGCTAACTTCAGCTAAAGCAGGTGAAGTAACTGCGCTGACCTGGTTTACCTTCACGTACATGGAGACTCTTGTGCACCTCTCGCTGGTTTCCTTACACGCCCATATTGATAGAACAGAGTGAGAGGATGATCCTTTCTAATGTGCCTGTTTAGAGTTGGGGCAGTTTCCGATCAGTGGGCGGAGCTAAACAGTCTGTATTAATGTGTTTGGCATTTTTGTTATTAGCTGCTGCTTAGCCTGTAAGTAGGGAGGGACTGAAAGTTTTCTAATAAGACTTTAGCCACAGTCGTTTACTATGCAGGATGGAAAATGTAAATTAGCTTATTATGCAGCAACCAATCACCAATTTGTATCCATTCAGCCTGTTCCTGTGTTATGCTAAAGAAGGTTGCTGCCTCGAAATTCAAAATTCTGCATGTCGTCTTCTATTTCCTCAAACTTGGGAAGGAAGGCAGCAGCTTCTGCAGTCCGTGCTGGTGAGAAAACTCACCCTGAGTAAACGCCACTATCTTAAATGTAGCATGCATGATTATCTTCCTCAGGTCAGGTGATAAGTGAGAGAGTAAACAATTAATGGAAAGTTGGAGAAAATGTGAAGTTGGTCCCAAAATGAGGCTTCAGGCCTTCCAGGCTGGTATAAGTCCCAGCAAGTCTGGCTACTCATCCTGTAATGGCGAGTCATACAGGGGTGATGTGTTGACAAGCTTTTGAATTGCCCTCAGGTCCCATTTGGTCCACCCTAAACGTTTTAGTTAAAAGTGTGAACAAAATCCCACCAGAGTTTTCCAGAAACAATCCCGACACAAAAAACAAGTGGAAATGCCTGGTGTAGATGTACAGACAGAAGGAATGATGGAAGGACAGGATCAGTTAAGCAGTGGTAGAAAGAGCCATGAGAAGATATTTCATCACAAAGAGAGCGAGAATAATGAGAAAAGGGAAGAGGGCCCAGAACAGAGCCTTGTGGGACACCAGTGGAGAGTCAGCCTGGAGCAGATGTGGATCCTGTCCATGTTTAATTATACTCGACACAGATTTTCTGTTTAAAGTTCTCCAGGAAGAAGAAATCCCAACAATCACAACTCCTTGGAGCTCTTCAGGCATTTGGTTGTACGTGTGTCCGTAGCGTGAGCCCCACATTCTTGCCACACACTTCACATTTTAATTGCTGTGGTTTCCACAGACAACCATTGTAAGGTGTACATCTATGGAGTCAACTATACTGACTATTATGGAGTGTTTAAACACTGTGTCCACTCACTGTCCACTCTATTAGACACTCCTACTACTTGCTGGTCCACGTTGTAGATGTAAATCAGAGACAGTAGCTCATCTGCTGCTGCACAGTTTGTGTTCTCTAGTTCTTCATCAGTGGACACAGGACGCCGACATAGGACACTGTTGTCTGGATAGTTTTGCTTGGTGGACGATTCTCAGTCCAGCAGTGACACTGAGGTGTTTAAACACTCCAGCAGCAGCACTGCTGTGTCTGATCCACTCACACCAGCACAACACACACTAACACACCACCACGTCAGCATCACTGCAGTGCTAAGAATGACACACCTCCCTAATAGTACCTGCTCTGTGGTGGTCCTGTGGGGGTCCTGATCATTAAAGAACATATAGAGTAATAAGGTATAAAGAGAATCAGATGAACTACAGTCTGTAAGTGTAGCTCCTGTATGTTCAGAGGACCTGATATAATGGATAGTGTATGTAGATAGGGTATTTTCACTGGCCTACTAAGGGCTGAAGTTAAAGTGCTGCAGATCTTCTAAAAATCCGTCCTGTCATATTCAGTGAAGTTAGTATTTGCATATTGAGTCAGGAGTTAGATGAAGCTCGAACGCCAGTCTGATGACTTATTACCTTCATCCTTTGCCAGTCAAAATCTTTTCCCTGCATTCGCAAAGCTTTGAACTTCATCCATGTGGAAATCAAGTGTTCTACCACTAACACTTCACACTAATCTCCTCCTGTGCACTCCATTTACACTCAGCTGCATAAGTATCACTGACTCTGTATCAGTTGCGTAAGTATCACTGACTCTGTATCAGCTGCATAAGCATCATTCACTCTGTATCAGCCTTGTAAATGGTAGAGATTCTGGATGAGCTGTGTAAGTATTACTCACTCTGGGTTAGCTGTGTAAGTAGTACTGGTTCTGGATCAGCTGTGTAAGTAGTACTTGTTCTGGATCAGCTGCGTAAGTATCACTGACTCTGGATCAGCTGTGTAAGTATCACTGACTCTGGATCAGCTGTGTATCACTGACTCTGGATCAGCTGCATAAGTATCACTGACTCTGGATCAGCTGTGTAAGTATCACTAACTCTGAATCAGCTGCATAAGTACAGTACTGGTTCTGGTTTAGCTGGCTGCATAAGTATCACTGACTCTGTATTAGCTGTGTATGACTGACTCTGGATCAGCTGCATAAGTATCACTGACTCTGTATTAGCTGTGTAAGTATCACTGACTGGATCAGCTGTATATCACTGACTCTGGATCAGCTGCATACGTATCACTGACTCTGTATTAGCTGTGTAAGTATCACTGACTCTGGATCAGCTGTGTATCACTGACTCTGGATCAGCTGCATAAGTATCACTGACTGTATTAGCTGTGTAAGTATCACTGGCTCTGGATCAGCTGTGTATCACTGACTCTGGATCAGCTGCATAAGTATTACTGGCTCTGTATTAGCTGTGTAAGTATCACTGACTCTGGATCAGCTGCATAAGTACAGTACTGGTTCTGGTTTAGCTGGCTGCATAAGTATAACTGACTCTGCATTAGCTGTGTATCACTGACTCTGGATCAGCTGCATAAGTATCACTGACTGTGTATTAGCTGTGTAAGTATCACTGACTCTGGATCAGCTTTGTATCACTGACTCTGGATAAGCTGCATAAGTATCACTGACTCTGTATTAGCTGTGTAAGTATCACTGACTCTGGATCAGCTTTGTAATTATCACTGACTCTGTATTAGCTGTGTAAGTATCACTGACTCTGGATCAGCTGTGTATCACTGACTCTGTATCAGCTTTGTAATTATCACTGACTCTGTATTAGCTGTGTAAGTATCACTGACTCTGGATCAGCTGTGTATCACTGACTCTGGATCAGCTGCGTACGTATCACTGACTCTGTATCAGCTTTGTAATTATCACTGACTCTGTATCAGCTGTGTAAGCATCACTAACTCTGTATCAGCTGTGTAAGTATCACTAACTCTGGATCAGCTGTGTAAGTAGTACTGGTTCTGGTTTAGCTGGCTGCATAAGTATCACTAACTCTGGATCAGCTGTGTAAGTAGTACTGGTTCTGGTTTAGCTGGCTGCATAAGTATCACTGACTCTGGATCAGCTGTGTAAGCATCACTGATTCAATATGAGCTCTGTAAGTATCACTGACTCTGTATCAGCTGTGTAAGTATCACTAACTCTGGATCAGCTGTGTAAGTATTACTGACTCTGGATCAGCTGCGTAAGTATCACTGACTCTGTATCAGCTGTGTAAGTATCACTAACTCTGGATCAGCCGTGTAAGTATTACTGACTCTGGATCAGCTGCGTAAGTATCACTGACTCTGGATCAGCTGTGTAAGTATCACTGACTCTGGATCAGCTGTGTATCACTGACTCTGGATAAGCTGCATAAGTATCACTGACTCTGTATTAGCTGTGTAAGTATCACTAACTCTGGATCAGCTGTGTATCACTGACTCTGGATAAGCTGCATAAGTATCACTGACTCTGTATTATCTGTGTAAGTATCACTGACTCTGGATCAGCTGCATAAGTATTACTGACTCTGTATAAGCTGTGTAAGTATCACTGACTCTGGATCAGCTGTGTATCACTGACTCTGGATCAGCTGCGTACGTATCACTGACTCTGTATCAGCTTTGTAATTATCACTGACTCTGTATCAGCTGTGTAAGTATCACTAACTCTGGATCAGCTGTGTAAGTAGTACTGGTTCTGGTTTAGCTGGCTGCATAAGTATCACTGACTTTGGATCAGCTGTGTAAGTATCACTGATTCAATATGAGCTTTGTAAGTATCACTGACTCTGGATCAGCAGTGTATGTATCACTGACTCTGTATCAGCTGTGTAAGTATCACTGACTCTGTATCAGCTGTGTAAGTATCACTGACTCTGTATCAGCTTTGTATCACTGACTTTGTATCAGCTTTGTATCACTAACTCTGTATCAGTTGCTTAAGTATCACTGACTCTGTATCAGCCGTGTAAGTGTGACTGACTCTGGATCAGCTGTGTAAGTTTCACTGACTCTGGATCAGCTGTGTAAGTTTCACTGAATCTGGATCAGCCGTGTAAGTAGTACAGATTCTGGATCAGCTGCATAAGTATCACTGACTCTGGATCAGCTGTGTAAGTAGTGCTGGTTCTGGATCAGCTGTGTAAGTAGTACTGGTTCTGGATCAGCTGCATAAGTATCACTGACTCTGTATTAACTTTGTATCACTGACTCTGGATCAGCTGCATATCACTGATTCTGTATCAGCTGTGTAAGTATCATTGACTTTTGTATCAGCTGTGTAAGTAGTACTGATTCTGTATCAGCTGTGTAAGTAGTACAGATTCTGGATCAGCTGTGTAAGTATTACTGACTCCGGATCAGCTGTGTAAGTAGTACTGATTCAGTATCAGCTGTGTAAGTAGTACTGATTCTGTATCAGCTGTGTAAGTAGTACAGATTCTGGATCAGCTGTGTAAATATTACTGATTCCGGATCAGCTGTGTAAATATTACTGATTCCGGATCAGCTGTGTAAGTAGTACTGATTCAGTATCAGCTGTGTAAGTAGTACTGATTCTGTATCAGCTGTGTAAGTAGCAGCGTTCTCTCCTTGTCTCTACTCATAAATTAGATTACTGAGATGCTCTAGTTAAAGAGAGACAGTTACTGACCTCAGCTGAAACGTCTCCTCAGCATTTCAGCTCCAGGGCTTCACCTCGTGTGGGTTTTGCGGCAGTGTGGATTGTTTTTGCTCTGGAGGAGTTAAATGGACTCAAGTTTTGATCCGCTGTAGTGTCTGCAGTGTATGTAGTGTTTACAGTCTGACAGTAATAACTGTGGAGTGATTATAATCCAGTATGAATCTGCAGTGTATGTAGTGTTTACAGTCTGACAGTAATAACTGTGGAGTGATTTTAATCCAGTATGAATCTGCAGGGTGTGTAGGGTTTACAGTCTGACAGTAATAACTGTGGAGTGATTTTAATGCAGTATGAATCTGCAGTGTGTGTAGTGTTTACAGTCTGACAGTAATAACTGTGGGGTGATTTTAATCCAGTATGAATCTGCAGTGTGTGTTGTGTTTACAGTCTGACAGTAATAACTGTGGGGTGATTTTAATCCAGTATGAATCTGCAGTGTGTGTAGTGTTTACTGCCTAACAGTAATAAATGTGGAGTGATTTTAATCCAGTATGATTCTGCAGTGTGTGTGTAGTGTTTACAGTCTGACAGTAATAACTGTGGGGTGATTTTAATCCAGTATGAATCTGCAGTGTGTGTAGTGTTTACTGCCTAACAGTAATAAATGTGGAGTGATTTTAATCCAGTATGATTCTGCAGTGTGTGTAGTGTTTACAGTCTGACAGTAATAACTGTGGAGTGATTTTAATCCAGTATGAATCTGCAGTGTGTGTAGTGTTTACAGTCTGACAGTAATAACTGTGGGGTGATTTGAATCCAGTATGAATCTGCAGTGTGTGTAGTGTTTACAGTCTGACAGTAATAACTGGGGGGTGATTTTAATCCAGTATGAATCTGCAGTGTGTGTAGTGTTTACAGTCTGACAGTAATAACTGTGGAGTAAGTTTAATCTGGTGAAGTATTGATAGCAGCCTGTTTAAACATCCACAGACTCCAGCTTGTTTATGGAAATAGATGAAAATTACACAAACATTTTTTTGCTGAACAAATTGGCCAATCAAGTCCCAGCAAACCCTCCCTGTGAAATCTAATTCAGCTCCAGCAGAGCCAAGCACAGATTGTAATTCCTGTTGGGATAAAGGGAATGAGGGGCCTGCAGGGCAACAGCAGAAGTCAAGGCTACCTGTCTGCATTCAAACCCCTGTTTGTTTCAGATTCACCTTGCTCTGTCTTTCTCTCTCTCCATCCTTCTCACTCATCCTAACGAAAGAACCAGGCGCTCCGTAGAGATCCATTTCACCCAGATAAACAGTGACTCTTCTGTTTACTCACAGATAACGATCCTATTTACAAAGGTGCCCTGGGTGCAGATGAGCCGCCGCCTCGCCCCCTCTATTGGATCTGAAACACTTCAGCTGTTAAAGGTGGCAGAACTTTCCTATAAGTGAAAATAGATCTTAGCCCACCTCTCGGTGCCGGTGAGGGCTTGAAAAAACAAACACACACCTAGACGTGTGCACACCAGATATCTCACTAGACAGCCTGTGCAGGGTGAAAGTCTTAGGCAGCCATGAAAATTCTATACAACCATTTATCACAGCAGCTGACAGAAGAAATTAACATGGTCTAAACATGCAAGTGCTGCTAGCATGGGTTGAACCATCGGTGTGTGTGTGTGTATATATATATATATATATATATATATATATATATATATATATATATATATATATATATATATATATATATATATATATATGAGAGGAGTTTAAAGGAGAACTCCACCAATTTTCAAAAAAATCGACATTATTATATGGTAGAAGCTCATTCAGAGAGGTTTGGTGTGAAAAGGTTGATTGTAGATGCTCAAGGCCGCTGCACACTGGATGTGTAGTGTTACGTCACATGGTGGAGCAGCACAACAGAATTCATGCGGGCGGATAAAGTAAAATATAAAGTGTTCAGCATCGCTCAGTATCAGTTATTACCTCTACAGACTGTTTACCAGCTGAGAGCTCTGAGCTGAAACTGACTCGTCTACTAACGTTAGCTGAGCTAACAGACTCTCTGCATTAGTCTGTGTATCTAATAGACTGGCTGCCTTTTTCTGTTTACATTTAAAGCCACATGTGATACACCATGTCTCTCTGTGTCTCATTAAGGCTTTAATTTAGTGCATGGTAAAATACAGAGTGACACACTCAGAAAGTGAATGGTGCTCAGAGTGTTTTTTTATTAAAATCAAGAGTTTAAAAGTTTTGGATGATGCACAATCACATAGCAGGATGTCTAGTGGGCGGTGGCCTGCAGATGAGGTGTACAGTGGTGGGGGTGATGTTTACAGTGGTGGTGACGTTATAAACAGCAATGGTGTTGTTTACGGTGATGATGTTGTTGTATACAGTGTTGGTGGTGATGCTGTTTACAGTGGTGGTGGTGGTGTGGTTTATAGTGTTGGTGATGATGTTTACGGTGGTGGTGATGATGTTTACAGTGTTGGTGGTGATGGTGTTTACAGTGGTGGTGGTGGTGGGGTTTATAGTGTTGGTGATGATGTTTATGGTGGTGGTGATGGTGTTTACAGTGTTGGTGGTGGTGGTGTTTACAGTGGTGGTGGTGATGGTGTTTACAGTGTTGGTGGTGGTGGTGTTTACAGTGGTGGTGGTGATGGTGTTTACAGTGGTGGTGATGTTTACGGTGGTGGTGATGGTGTTTACTGTGTTGGTGGTAGTGGTGTTTACAGTGGTGGTGGTGTTTACAGTGTTGGTGGTGGTGGTGTTTACAGTGGTGGTGGTGTTTACAGTGGTGGTGGTGATGGTGTTTACAGTGGTGGTGGTGATGGTGTTTACAGTGGTGGTGATTGTGTTTACAGTGGTGGTGGTGATGTTTACAGTGGTGGTGATGTTGTTTACAGTGGTGGTGGTGATGATGTTTACAGTGATGATGATGTATACAGTGTTGGTGGTGGTGATGTTTACGGTGGTGGTGATGTTTACGGTTGTGGTAATGTTTACAGTGGTGATGATGATGTTTACAGTGGTGGTGATGATGTTTACAGTGGTGGTGATGGTGTTTACAGTGATGGTGGTGGTGGGGTTTACAGTGATGATGATGTATACAGTGTTGGTGGTGGTGATGTTTACGGTGGTGGTGATGTTTACAGTGGTGGTGATGATGTTTACAGTGGTGGTGATGCTGTTTACAGTGGTGGTGGTGGTGGGGTTTATAGTGTTGGTGATGATGTTTACGGTGGTGGTGATGGTGTTTACAGTGTTGGTGGTGGTGGTGTTTATAGTGGTGGTGGTGGTGGGGTTTATAGTGTTGGTGATGATGTTTATGGTGGTGGTGATGGTGTTTACAGTGGTGGTGATGGTGTTTACAGTGGTGGTGATGTTTATAGTGGTGGTGATGCTGTTTACAGTGGTGGTGGTGGTGGGGTTTATAGTGTTGGTGATGATGTTTACGGTGGTGGTGATGGTGTTTACTGTGTTGGTGGTAGTGGTGTTTACAGTGATGATGATGTATACAGTGGTGCTGGTGGTGGTGTTTACAGTGGTGGTTATGTTGTTTATAGTGGTGGTGGTGATGATGTTTACAGTGTTGGTGGTGGTGTTTACAGTGGTGGTGGTGTTTACAGTGATGGTGATGATGTTTACGATGGTGGTGATGGTGTTTACAGTGGTGGTGATGATGTTTACAGTGGTGGTGATGTTGTTTACAGTGGTGGTGGTGATGATGTTTACAGTGATGATGATGTATACAGTGTTGGTGGTGGTGATGTTTACGGTGGTGGTGATGTTTACAGTGGTGGTGATGTTGTTTACAGTGGTGGTGGTGATGATGTTTACAGTGGTGGTAATTGTGTTTACAGTGGTGGTGATGATGTTTACAGTGGTGGTGATGATGATGTTTACAGTGGTGATGACGTTAACAGTGGCCAGGATGGTGTTTACAGTGGTGATGATGATGTTTACAGTGGTGGTGATGATGTTTACAGTGGTGGTGATGATGTTTACGGTGGTGGTGATGGTGTTTACAGTGGTGGTGATGGTGTTTACGGTGGTGGTGATGTTTACAGTGGTGGTGGTGGTGAAGTTTACAGTGGTGGTGATGTTTACAGTGGGGTTGGTGGTTGTGTTGTTGGTGTGGGGTTGGTGGCGTTACGATATATATAACAATATAAATCAAATCACTATTGCCTTTTTACTTTAAGTGAGAAAAGCATGGGTTTATCCGGAGCGCAAGCTGCAGCTACAAACAATCGCTCGCTTGCAACTGAAGTTGTGGGAGTGTTTCACACAGAAACAGTGTGGTGCTCTGTCAGCTCTGCACAGTGGAGATGATCACAACAGTACAACTGCTATACACGAGCACTTGATGCACTAACATCCCGTAGCGCTTCATCAACACAGTAGCCAGACAGCGTTTTCTGTGATTTTCTCTTGTTTTGTTCTCACTGCTCGAGTGTGAACTCTGCAGTAACCGAATTACTAACACATGTTATAAACTGCCGCCACACCTACACTCTGTGCTGTGAGCTTCAACCAAACATATAATGGCTGGAACTCTAGTTCAGCCACTTGATTGGTTTGGGGGCGGCGCTATTCTCATTTTCATTGGCTATTCGTGTCTCTCAAAACATGAACTAAACCTAATTCTATCGACTTTCTATCGACTATGTCTTATAGTTCTATGGAGGAAACGCTATTTCACGATAATGATCGTTATAGTTTTATCGCCCAGCCCTAGGGTGATGGTGTTTACAGTGGGGGTGATGTTTACAGTGGTAGTGAGGGGAACCAGGGGTCTGCATGTGTAAAGCACAAATATACACATTGTTTTTACTATCAAACCCACCAGAAAACCTACACGTGTCTTCTGAGTGTTTATTTGAGCGTTATTGATGGTGAAAAAAATTGAAAAATTGTGTCCTGTACGTGTTTCTCCATCATGGAGAGTTTAAAGTGGGACTCAAACCTCTATGTAATTAAATGCTTACAATATAAAAAAACTCATTCAGAGTGGGTTTTGGTGTGAAATGGTTCTGATGTTGTTTACAGTGGTGGTGGGGGGAACCAGGGGTCACCATGTCTACAACACAAATATAGCCACTGCTGCTCTCACTGGACGTCACTGATAAAAATAATATTAAATGTTCCTTATGGCATCCTCAGAATATTTACACATTTATTTTATATTTATAAACGTCAACTCCAAAACCAAACTTTCAATAAAGACATTGTGGTTATCTGGTAAGAAGAACCTTTGTATTTCTGTTACGAACCTGTGTGCACAGATGTTGTTTAGAAATAATTGTACAGAAACCAGACATCCAGTCAGAAATCTGTGTACAAGCACATCATTTAATTGGAATAGTGTGTATCTTAAAAAGGTGGGATGAGTTGGCCAGAAATCAGTCAGAAATATAAGAGAATGAATGTAGGATGTTTATTTGAGTAAATGCAAGTAAACATCTAGCATTTGTATTCATTCTCTTATTTTTCTGACTGAGTAAAGCTTTCCATGTCGCTGCCTCAGATGTGCAGACAAACACAGCAGATTTACGAGTGGTGATATGAAGGTATCACATGTGTATTGACAGAAACGTTTATCAGTCAGGGGCAGCTGGCATCACATTAATCTAGTTTAAAACTGCTTCTATGACCTAAAATGGTGCTAAAGCTCTTGGCTAAGTAGTGGATCATTTGTGGGAAATGACTCATTTGCACAAACTCGATGGAGCATTGAGCAGCAGCGTGCAGCAGTCGGCGCTAATCCGGCCCGAGTAACGGCTGTCTTTCCTTAATTCAAACGTAAAGTCATCCTGACATGTTTGACTGAAGATCCGTCCTTGACTGCAGAGCTAATAAAAGCACCGCCCCAGTGTACACCTCATAAAAATACTGAGTTCCACCAGCAGGGGGCAGAAGAGCATCAGCAGAGCTGACACCACTGAATCTGTATGCATGTGTGGGTATATATGCACATGTTGGGCGAGCGCGGCTCGAGGGGGGTGGAATAGTAAGATCATACAGGTCCTGGTCCAGCTCGGCTACAGAGGGAAATCTCCTCGAGTGTGTGTGTGTGTGTGGCTGTTGGATACACTCCCAGCACTCGAGCTCTCATCACATGTAGTAATCATTTCGCTCTGGGAATCATCAGCAACTCCATGCTGGGTATGATTCTCACATATTACAGCATGTAGTGCTGAGCGTGTCTATAAGGAAAGCAGCGTGAGCACACTATGGTTTCTGGGCTGCTTCTGCTTAACACTGTGATTTATACACCAGCCGTAATGTTAAAACCACCTCCTGGTATCTACACACACTGTCCACTGTATCAGCTCCACTGACCATATAGGAGCTACACTTACAGAAGCACGCCGCCCACAGGACACTGTTGTTTGGATAGTTTTGTTTGGTGGACGATTCTCAGTCCAGCAGTGACACTGAGGTGTTTAATCACTCCAGCAGCACTGCTGTGTCTGATCCACTCACACCAGCACAACACACACTAACACACCACCACCACGTCAGTGTCACTGCAGTGCTGAAAATGACCCACCACCCTAATAGTACCTGCTCTGTGGGGGTTCTGATCATTAATGAACAGAGTAACAAAAGTATACAGAGAAGCAGATGAACTACAGTCTGTAAGTGTAGCTCCTATGTGGTCAGTGGAGCTGATACAGTGGACAATATGTGTAGTTTTAAATTTCTCACCAGTGACCAGTCACATCACCCACAGACCAACTGTTACACTATAGACCACTATACAATACTCACTCCTACCCACCGCACGAGGGTAAAGCAGCTCATTCACCAGTTTTCCTGTTCCACCTTAAATAGTGCAGCAGGAGCCAGAACGTACCTGCCGCTCCATTTAAGGTGGAAACAGGAGAACTGGTGAATGAGAAGCTGACCTGATGGTGCTGGTGGTCAGTAGGAGTGAGTGTTGTAGTGTGTACAGGTGATCTGGGGGTGAACACTGGTGATAGATTTAAAAGCGTACGTTATGGTAAGTAAACAGTGTAACATTAATGACGGGAGGGGCGGAGTTAAGTGTCTACTGCTGGTTAATCCACAGGAAAGTAAAAGAAAACCAAACCACAGGCGTTGTGGAGCTCCTTGATATCGAGGTCCACCAACCGCCAACACACAAGTTGTAGCTCAACACTTTAGTATGTTGTGGTTTGTTTTCTTGGTGGTTCTTATATCTGCTGCCTCCATAGCAGCTCATCTTTCAGTTCAGTCTAATATCGACTGTGATGTTCTGTTTGTATCTTTCTCTCCAGATTCCCTCACCTCCATCTCTCCACTCTGTTCTTCACGCACTGCCAACATCTAAATTTCCAACGTCATCGGAATGACGTAAGTGAAAACAACCCATTAGCAAGTAATCCGGTGTTGACAATGTGATACATAAACATTAAGGCATGTTTATATGGATGGAGTTGCCATTTACATGGTATGTAAGCGTAAATAAAGATACTCAGGCAACACCACAAACCTATCATTTCAAGTCAACCAAAGACCCCCGAATTAGACAGAATCAGACCACTGGCTCAAAGAATCAAGGTTGTAATGCAATGAGTTACCAGCATTGTGGTCAAGACCACCAGAGGCAATTCTGATTTTGAATTTGGTCATTGTTTATTCATTATGGTTTAAGAAAAAAACAAAAAAAAAGAAATGTGACTTGCCATCAATTCAAATAAAGGTCAACATATCATCAAATTATTGGCTAAAAGAAACAGTGTTGAACCCAACCAGGATGAAGCTTATCATCGTGATTTATACCCCTGTTACCAGTGTTGATGGCAAGACGCTTGTTTATTCGTTATGTACTATATGGCCAGAAGAAAGTGGACACACCTCCTAACTATTGTGCCATACTTAGGTAGATATATTCAAGCAGATAGCCATGCAGTCTCCATAGAGAAACACTGGTGGTAGAGCGGGTTGCTCTGTCAGGGTGAGCTAACATAGACACTAAGGCTTTTGTGAAACATTGCCTGAAAATTAGCTCCAGCATCTTTCTTGATCTTGGCAATCCGCTCCCGACAGGTGTCTGGATTACTGGGGAATAGATGGAAGGATAATGAGACATGATCACATTCTGATCTTTGGTAAGATTAACAGCCTGGTATGCAGCAATATGCTGTACTAACTCCGCGCTGCTCCTACAACTTTTCACAAATTTGTTCCACCATGCCTGTGCTGGTTTTTAAAATAATGACCAGCATGAGTCTATAGGTGGGAACTTTGTCTGTCACTCCAAGCAGTGGGTCTTTACACCTGACTTGCTACCATGACTTTTGCTGGCATTCTTACTATGTGGTGCATGTGGGTTTCAACGTCACACATCTGTTGATTTGTTGAGTAGCACAGATGATATGCCATCGATATTATGACCACGCTTTTTGGTGGTGGCAGCACAAAGGTGTTAGCGTTTTGGTCTGGAGAGTTTTGGTGACCTTCTATGGACCCACTCATCCATGTGAAAGACATTCTCTACCCAGTTCGTCTGAATTCATCCTTTCAGATCATGTACACTATACATGCTAATTGTATAGTGCAGCACAGTGACTAACACTACTTTCACCTACCTGTGTACAGGTAAACTGTAACACTACCTTCACCTACCTGTGTACAGGTAAACTGTATCACTACCTTTACCTACCTGTGTACAGATAAACTGTAACACTACCTTCACCTACCTGTGTACAGGTAAACTGTAACACGACCTTCACCTACCTGTGTACAGATAAACTGTAACACTACCTTCAACTACTTGTGTACAGGTAAACTGTAACACTACCTTCACCTGCCTGTGTACAGGTAAACTGTAACACTACCTTCACCTGCCTGTGTACAGATAAACTGAAACACTACCTTCACCTACCTGTGTACAGGTAAACTGTAACACTACCTTCACCTACCTGTGTACAGGTAAACTGTAACACTACCTTCACCTACCTGTGTACAGATAAACTGTAACACTACCTTCACCTACCTGTGTACAGATAAACTGTAACACTACCTTCACCTACCTGTGTACAGGTAAACTGAAACACTACCTTCACCTACCTGTGTACAGGTAAACTGTAACACCACCTTCACCTACCTGTGTACAGATAAACTGTAACACTACCTTCACCTACCTGTGTACAGATAAACTGAAACACTACCTTCACCTACCTGTGTACAGGTAAACTGTAACACCACCTTCACCTGCCTGTGTACAGATAAACTGTAACACTACCTTCACCTACCTGTGTACAGATAAACTGAAACACTACCTTCACCTACCTGTGTACAGGTAAACTGTAACACCACCTTCACCTACCTGTGTACAGATAAACTGAAACACTACCTTCACCTACCTGTGTACAGGTAAACTGTAACACTACTTTCACCTACCTGTGTACAGATAAACTGAAACACTACCTTCACCTACCTGTGTACAGATAAACTGAAACACTACCTTCACCTACCTGTGTACAGGTAAACTGTAACACTACCTTCACCTACCTGTGTACAGGTAAACTGTCTAACATTACCTTCACCTACCTGTGTACAGGTAAACTGTAACACTACCTTCACCTACCTGTGTACAGGTAAACTGTCTAATATTACCTTCACCTACCTGTGTACAGATAAACTGAAACAATACCTTCACCTACCTGTGTACAGGTAAACTGTAACACTACCTTCACATACCTGTGTACAGGTAAACTGTAGCACTACCTTCACCTACCTGTGTACAGGTAAACTGGCTAACATTACCTTCACATACCTGTGTACAGGTAAACTGTAACACTACCTTCACATACCTGTGTACAGGTAAACTGTAACACTACCTTCACCTACCTGTGTACAGGTAAACTGTAACACTACCTTCACATACCTGTGTACAGGTAAACTGTAACACTACCTTCACCTACCTGTGTACAGGTAAACTGAAACACTACCTTCACATACCTGTGTACAGGTAAACTGAAAAATTACCTTCACCTACCTGTGTACAGGTAAACTGTAACACTACCTTCACCTACCTGTGTACAGGTAAACTGTAACACTACCTTCACATACCTGTGTACAGGTAAACTTTAACACTACCTTCACCTACCTGTGTACAGGTAAACTGTAACACTACCTTCACCTACCTGTGTACAGGTAAACTGAAACACTACCTTCACCTACCTGTGTACAGGTAAACTGTAACACTACCTTCACCTACCTGTGTACAGGTAAACTGAAACACTACCTTCACCTACCTGTGTACAGGTAAACTGTAACACTCCCTTGTTAGTGATGGTGACCTATAATAACATACCATATACGTGCTGTTAGTTTCAGTGTCTGGTAAATAACAGGTGATTATTTATAGCAGATCGATTGGCGGCTCTGGCGACTCATACAGTACGGCGGTCTTTCTAGTCACGAGGGATAGAAAAGAAAAACGAGAGGCAGCGAATGTTGTGGCTTTTGTAGTATGTACGGCTGAATGTAATATTCCACATAATGGCGAGTGCCGTGACCTTCAGTCCGGGGTTTAAAGCACATTATGCCACGACAGCATAACGGTGACATTCCTTATACGCCGGGGTCCTCCGGAGAAACATTACTCTCCCCGCCTTGTAATTGGGTTGCTGCCGGTGCTTCCTGCCAATGCAGGAAAGTATGCGCTTTAGCGAGATTTAAATTTTAAATGTGCCCTTTCAGGATTTTGAGGGATGTGTCTTGTGTTTCTGCACGGCAGAGAACATTTTAATGAAATATGATGTGTTTGTTTGTTAGAGATGCATGTGGCAACCAGCGTTGGCACAACAGGCTTATCAGCATTGGCAAAATTCTGATCTCTTCCAAAGAAAAGACGATACCGTGAAGCTTCCGTGACTAGTGGTGACGTGTCAGGGTATGGAGGGTGGGTGGTTGTGTAGGGACCCTGTGTTTCTGGGGGCATGTGTTGCCTTTGCTGCTCAATAATAAATGCCTAACATAATTATAGCAGTGGTGAACCATGACTGCTGGAGATGGGCTTTTAATTCAGACCATAAATGTCAAAATCCCTTTGGGCAAGGTAAGCAATACAGCTCCAAGGACCCCCTCGTAAATGATCCCTTGGACCCCCCTGAATGTCTTAAATTCAAGAAACATATGCTGTCCACATTATGATAAAACTGTCTGTATATATATGTGTGTATATGTATATATGTATGTATGTATGTATGTGTGTGTGTGTGTGTGTGTGTGTGTATATATATATATATATATATATATATATATATATATATATATATATATATATATATATATATATATATATATATATATAAACATGTAGACGAAGAGTCTGATATCTTTTAGTTACTCTCGCTACACTGTCAGAGTTCTGCAGGCTGCGTTCTTATTGGCTATTCACATTTTTACATTTACATTTATCTATAGTCTAACATCAATCAAAGTTTTGTTGTTCCGACTAAGCCACAGATGTTTCACCCATCTTCTACACCTATGACTGCCTCCCTCTACACACAGGGCCAAATAGTCGGCCTGTGATTGGTTGTTTTACATACCAATCAAATTTCCTTTTCCTACAGTAGTGTACCAGATAGTGGGTAGCAAATCAAAGAGCACCCTGCGGAATTGGTAAAGTCACCAGGGCAGTGGTACCATGCCTGTGTCTTTTTTAATACGTCAGTAAATTTAAGCCAATCAAAATCCCGATGTGAATAAACTGAAGAGAAACCAAAATTATTTTATATTTAGCTCTGAATCTGAAGAGAAGTGTGACCAATAATAATAATAATAATAATATATTACCAAATAAGAATATACTGTTTCTTACAGATGCTTTAAGCTTTTAATCAAGTTTTATAAAAATGCTATTAAGAAGAGATTCTAATATTGTAATTACTACAGAAATCCAGTTTAGCTTAACCTTCTAATTTTCTCAATTTTAGGAATTCGGTTTACACATATGAATTATATTTCAACTATTAAGTTTTTGAAATTGGGAATTTGATCTGCACGTGTAAATTCACTTTTGATAAGAATGTTAATTGAATTCTTTTCTGAAATCTATTGTAAATTAGAAAATAGGATTAAAAGTTAATTCTGCTGCAATAGGATCAGTTCAAACATGTAAATAGAATGTCAAATTGTGTAAGTCATTTGCATAATGAACTGAACCTTCTTTCGACACACAGGAGGAAGATTCGCCCAAACGTGGAACTTGCCGCAGGAAGAAGAAGCTGTTTTAAATTCAGTGCTAGTTAAATCTCCTGATCCTGCTGGAGTCTTTTACTCCTACAGCAGTTAAAGGGGTTTCATCTGGTCGTGCTGCTACATCCAAACAGAGCAAATCATGTTTTCTTAAATATATTGATTAATTAGTGGAGCGGCTGTGATTATGTTGGATGAGTAACTGGATGAGAGTTATGAACTTACGCTGTTCACACTAGGATAAAACTACACTAGTCTTAACAATTATTTACTATTTATTATTATTATTATTATTATTATTTATATCACTGCTACAGAAGTCACCTGTGTGTGTAAATATATATATAGCTGAAATTAAGAAGTTACTATAACGTGTGTGTATGTGGGTGTTTTACTGCCCCCGAGTGTGTGTGTTCACTTGTGTGTGTGTTCTTGTAGAGGTATATTTGTCACAAATCTGACAATCTGATTTTTTTTGGTAAGTTGAGGACATTTTGCTCACTATACTACATGTTATTTTCTCCAAAAATTAATTTAAAAAATCTAGTAGAGCAGAAAATTAGTCTTTTGGTTACTGAGGTTAAGGTTAGGATTAGGTTTAGGTGTAGGTGTAGTATTATTTAGTTATAGTAAAACAAAGATCAATAGAAACCTATGAATGACCAAGGTAATATAATAAGACAAACGTCTGTGTGTGTTTCACTGCCCACTAGTGTGTGTGTATATGTGGGTGTATATGTGAGTGTTTCATGTGTGTGCGTGAGTGTATCACTATATGAATGGGTTAAATGTTTTTTTGGAGTCATTGCTTTTTCCCTTAAAAACAGTAACTGAAATGAAGAAGTAACTGTAATCGGCTTTCAGTTGTCAGATCTTGATTAATCTGATGATATCTGTAATCTGTTTACATAAGCCAGATTACATGTGGGCTGTCACTACCTGGCACTTAATCTTTGCAGTGGTTTCTGTGTTGAACTGAAAAGGAATCTAAAATAACATAAGGTTGCAATTTTTCCAGGCCATTTGTAAAGTCCTGCTTGTAAGTACATCACATACAAAACATGAAAGCGGTCAGTCGGCTGTAATGGCTCTGACGATCAACACCAACACGCTTTTAACTCGTGTCAGTGTGTCAGACGGCTGTCTGGCGGTGAAAGCACACATGTAGAGATTCACATAAGCTGTAATTTCCTCTTACAAGACACTCAAAGGAGCCTTTGTAAGTTCAGGCACTGATGTTTGATGAAAACTTGACATTCAATCGACATTTCGGTTCATTCCCGAAGATGCCTACTGGGGTTGAGGGAGGTCAGGGCTCTTTGCAGGACACTGCAGTTTCTCCACACCAAACTCCTCAGTAACTCCTCACTATCCCACCTCCACCACACTTTACTGCTGCATTCCGTTGGGTAGTGTCTCTTGGATTCATCCTCCAAAGCCATCCTCCATCACACTACTTGATAGTGAAGCATGATTCATCACTCCAGAGAGCATGTTTCACTGCTCCAGAGGGCTCTGCTCCGCTCCAGAGTCTGGTGCTGGGGCTCTAATCTGCTCCAGAGTCCGGTGCTGGGGCTCTGCTCCTCTCCGCTGATATATATTCAGTAATACAAGCACAGTTGATGACTCTAACAGTCAGGGTTGATCACTGTAATGGTCAGAGTTGATCACTGTAATGATCAGAGTTAATCACTGTAATGGTCAGAGTTGATGACTGTGATGGTCAGAGTTGATCGCTGTAATGGTCAGAGTTGATGACTGTGATGGTCAGAGTTGATCGCTGTAATGGTCAGAGTTGATCACTGTGATGGTCAGAGTTGATCACTGTGATGGTCAGAGTTGATCGCTGTGATGGTCAGAGTTGATCGCTGTCATGGTCAGAGTTGATCACTGTAATGGTCAGAGTTAATCACTGTAACGGTCAGAGTTGATCGCTGTAACGGTCAGAGTTGATCACTGTAATGGTCAGAGTTGATCGCTGTAACGGTCAGAGTTGATCGCTGTAATGGTCAGAGTTGATCGCTGTAATGGTCAGAGTTGATCGCTGTAACGGTCAGAGTTCATTACTGTAGTGGTCAGAGTTCATCACTGTAGTGGTCAGAGTTCATCACTGTAACGGTCAGAGTTCATTACTGTAGTGGTCAGAGTTCATCACTGTAGTGGTCAGAGTTCATCACTGTAATGGTCAGAGTTCATCACTGTAATGGTCAGAGTTCATCGCTGTAACGGTCAGAGTTGATCATTGTAGTGGTCGGAGTTAATCATTGTAATGGTCAGAGTTGATCGCTGTAATGGTCAGAGTTGATCGCTGTAGGGGTCAGAGTTGATGACTGTAATGGTCAGAGTTGATCGCTGTAATGGTCAGAGTTGATCGCTGTAATGGTCAGAGTTGATCACTGTAATGGTCAGAGTTGATCGCTGTAATGGTCAGAGTTGATCGCTGTAATGGTCAGAGTTGATGACTGTAATGGTCAGAGTTGATCGCTGTAATGGTCAGAGTTGATGACTGTAATGGTCAGAGTTGATCGCTGTAATGGTCAGAGTTGATGACTGTAATGGTCAGATGTCACTTTTACTACACGTTTATAAACGTCTGTCTGTAACTCAGCACTTCATTACAACATTTCATTTCCACATCTCCGTATACTTATACACCTGATCTGTATTTCTGCCTATTAGTACTGTGATAATGTAATATCTAACATATTGTGATTAGTATTTAGCTGATGAATGGTGTAGTCCTCCTTGAGGTGGGTGGGTGGGGGGCTTTGGTGGGGCTGAGTGTGCTAATCATGATAATACTGTCAGTGCCATGTGCTTTTTGTAGTGGTTGTCCGTGGGACACATCTGGGCCTCCAGCTGTGAATGGTTGGCCTGGGAGAGCGGCGGTGGGTAAAAAGCCAGACCACCAGAGATGAATAATGAATAGCTGATGTGGCGGGCTTCCTGTCAGGGAACACCTGGATGCCGCCCTGGTGACGCCGCCCTGTCACTGTGAGGAAGATGGGTGGTGGCTGGACCTCTGATCTGCTCTTTAGTGTGGTCACAGGAGGCGGATGGGCACGAGCGCTGTCACCTCCTGCTGTGAGTCTGGTTAAAGGTATGAGGTGCAAAACGTTCTGCAGGAAACGAATGAGCAACCGGCTCAGAACACACAGAGCTCAGTTCTGTGTTTTAGCTTCACTGTTAGGATTCTCAGTCGACCGGCGAGTCAATTAAACACGTCAGACTGTAATCACAAGTCAATTAAGCACACATCAGAGCCGAGAATCAGTAAAATGCACGTCTGAGTCGAGTCACGAGTCAGTTAAGCACATGTCTGAGTTGAGTTGCAAGTAAGCGCATGTTTATCTGAGTCGAGACATGAATCAGTGAAGTGGCCATTGGGGTCAAGTCACAAGTCTGTTAAGTGTGTGTCGGAGTCAAGTCACGCATCGGTTAAGTGTGTGTTATATTCGAGTCACAAGTAAGTTAAATTTGTGTTGGATTTGAGTCATGAGTCTATTAAGTGTGCTAATTTGGGTCACAAGTCAGTTATGTGTGTGTTCCAGGTTGAGTCATGAGTTGGTTAAGTGTGTGGTGGAGTCGAGTCATGAGTTGGTTAAGTGTGTTGGAATTGAGTCACAAGTCAGTTAAGTGTGTGTGGGAGTTGAGTCACAAGTCGGTTAAGTGCATGTTGAAGTCGTTGGTTAAGTGTGTGTCGGAATTGAGTCACAAGTCAGCTAAGTTTGTGTTCTGGGTTGAGTCACGAGTCGGTTAAGTGTGTGTAGGAGTCAAGTCATGAGTCGGTTAAGTGTGTGTTGGAGTCGAGTCACAAGTCAGCTAAGTTTGTGTTCTGGGTTGAGTCATGAGTCGGTTAAGTGTGTGTTGGAGTCGAGTCACGAGTCGGTTAAGTGTGTGTTGGAGTCGAGTCACGAGTCAGTTAAATGTGTGTTGCATTCGAGTCATGAGTAAGTTTATATCTAGATGTTTATTCCCAGCTTATATCTAGAACTTCTTGCTCATATTACTGACAATCATTCAAAGTGTCTAAAGTGTCTTCCCATTTTATTTTCCAGAGAATTATCTAGCACTTTAAATCTTCTATCATGTGTGGGCAAATATCCAGAACCTGTCACACATTAAGCTGTCTTGGAATGCACCAAAATAATTATCTGTATTTTGTAGATATCTCACACTTCACACCCAGTTTATATCTAGAATCTATTGGGCATATAAGTGGCTGTAACTTTCCAAATAATATCTAGAACCTTTTAGTGTAAACTAGTAAAACTGTCTGGGAACTTACTATTACACCCCCTAACCTGCACCCCGCCCTCCCCCCCAAAAAAGCAAACAAAATAATGTAGTACCTTGGAGATTGTATCTAGAACCTGTTTCATGTTTCACTGTCAATTTGTCCAACATTGTCTTGGAACTATGTTGGACTCTGTATCTACCTCATAATTCCCCAAATAATATCTAGAACCGATTTCACATTTCAGTGTAAATGACTCAGACTGTCTCTATTATGTTTTCCAAAATAATGTATCTAGTACTTTGGAGGTTGTTGCTCACACCTAGCTGGGTGGCTGTGAGTTAAAGCTTGATTTGAGAGAAATTAAGAGTTGATTAATTCTTAATAGATCCTGCCGGTTCCACAGACATGCCCACACGTGTGGAGAGTCTTTATCAGAGCTGATGCTCATGCTGATGTGTGGGCGGCTGATTTGGAACCGTATTAGGTTCTCTTTGATTGAATGTTTGCGCCACATAACGAGCTGCTCACCTTATCAAATCACAGCAAACATCGAGGCGCCGAGCGTTATTCAGTTGTGGGGAACGACAAACGGCAAACCAATATCCACCGGTGGGAATATTTGTTTGCGGAGTTAATATCACAGCTGATGCGACTTTTCCGTTATCTGATACATTTAATCTCTGATAACAAGGTGAGCTGTGGCCCGTGAGCCGTCAGGCACGTCTGATTGATTCATTTGCATGTTTGCGCTTGTCAGCCGGCGGATGATAAGACTGATGAGGTTTTCTAAAAGTGTGATAGGATCACGGTTCTCTCTAGGACGCCCTGTAACCCTGCATAGAACCTGATATTGTAGTAATATCCCTGTACAGCCTCCGGGCTAAACATTAACCTGCCCTGTCAGGCAGAGTATTGCATGTAAATCCAATCAGTTCCCAATAAAAAATCTAGTGTTTCATTATCAATTAACATGTTGTGTTACACTGTTAGTGGGAAGCTATTACAGCACCAGGTTCTAGACATCACATGAGCAAGACTGTTTAAAAGGAACAAATCAAATGTAAACAAATAGCATTGTGCTGACCGAGATGGTGGTCTGCAGTCTGAGTTTTTTAGACCATGAGAGAGTTCGCTGTTGGAAGTTGGTTCCACCATCTGGGTGCCAGGACAGAGAAGAGTCTTCTATGAATCTCGAGTGATGGCGGGTCAAGCCGAGCCGTACTTGAAGCGTGAAGGGCTCGAGGTGCGGATCGACTTTTACCATTGCCACAAGTTCAGGAGGAGCTGGTCTATTCTTGGCTTTGTAGGATTCAGAGTTTTAAATTGAATGCGAGCAGCTACAGGACGCCAGTGAGAGGAGCGCAGCAGTGGAGTGACATGAGTGAACTGGGGAAGATTGAAGACAAGCCCCTGAGTGGAGAAGTTGCAGGGAGCGAGTTGCAGTAGTTCAGTCTTAAAATGGCAAGAGACTGGACAAGCGAGAGTGATATTCCAGATCTGATCAGCAGTTATTCCTAATGAGAGAGAGTGATATTCCAGATCTGATCAGACGCTATTCCTAATGAGAGAGAGTGATATTCCAGATCTAATCAGCTGCTATTACTTATGAGAGAGAGTGATATTCCAGATCTAATCAGCAGCTATTCCTATGAGAGAGAGTTATAATCCAGATCTGATCAGACGCTATTCCTAATGAGAGAGAGTGATATTCCAGATCTAATCAGCCGCTATTACGTATGAGAGAGAGTGATATTCCAGATCTAATCAGCAGCTATTCCTATGAGAGAGAGTTATAATCCAGATCTGATCAGACGCTATTCCTAATGAGAGAGAGTGATATTCCAGATCTAATTAGCAGCTATTCCTATGAGAGAGAGTTATAATCCAGATCTGATCAGACGCTATTCCTAATGAGAGAGAGTGATATTCCAGATCTAATCAGCCGCTATTCCTTATGAGAGAGAGTGATATTCCAGATCTAATCAGCCGCTATTCCTTATGAGAGAGTGATATTCCAGATCTAATCAGCCACTATACCTTATGAGAGAGAGTGATATTCCAGATCTAATCAGCAGCTATTCCTATGAGAGAGAGTGATATTCCAGATCTAATCAGCCACTATTCCTAATGAGAGAGAGTGATATTCCAGATCTGATAAGCAGCTATTCCTATGAGAGAGAGTGATATTCCAGATCTGATAAGCAGCTATTCCTATGAGAGAGAGGGATATTCCAGATCTGATCAGTAGCCATTCCTAATGAAAAGAAGTGATATTCCAGATCTGATCAGCAGCTATTCATAATGAGAGAGAGTGATATTCCAGATCAGCTCAGTAACTTTAGCTCTACAGCAGCTATTCCTGATGAGAAGAGTGATGTTCCAGATCTAATCAGCCGCTATTCCTTATGAGAGAGAGTGATATTCCAGATCTAATCAGCCGCTATTCCTTATGAGAGAGTGATATTCCAGATCTAATCAGCCACTATACCTTATGAGAGAGAGTGATATTCCAGATCTAATCAGCAGCTATTCCTATGAGAGAGAGTGATATTCCAGATCTAATCAGCCACTATTCCTAATGAGAGAGAGTGATATTCCAGATCTGATAAGCAGCTATTCCTATGAGAGAGAGGGATATTCCAGATCTGATCAGTAGCCATTCCTAATGAAAAGAAGTGATATTCCAGATCTGATCAGCAGCTATTCATAATGAGAGAGAGTGATATTCCAGATCAGCTCAGTAACTTTAGCTCTACAGCAGCTATTCCTGATGAGAAGAGTGATGTTCCAGACCTGATCAGCCGCTATTCCTAATGAGAGAGAGTCATAATCCAGATCTGATCAGCCGCTATTCCTAATGAGAGAGATTGATATTCCAACGTTATTCCAACTCTGTTCAGACGCTGTTCCTAATAAGAGAAAGTGATGTTCCAGATCTACTCAGCCGCTAATTCATAATGAGAGAGAGTGATATTCCAGATCCGATCAGTAGCTATTCCTAATGAAAAAGAGTGATATTTCAGATCTGATCAGCAGCTATTTATAAGGAGAGAGTGTGATATTCCTGATCAGCTCACCAACTTTAGCTCTACAGCAGCTATTCCTGATGAGAGAGAGTGGTATTCTAAATCTGATCAGCAGCTATTCCTACACTGGAAAAAATGACACTACACTAATGTATTGTGTGATATGTTTATAACAGAATGGGGTTATTACATTTTCAACTATTGTACTGGCCTCACTGGTTCTTCTGTACAGCTATCCAGCAAGCTAAACACCTCCATGAATTGACTCCCGGAATCACAAAGTGATGTTCAGAGTGTTTATTCTATGGACACTGTGAAACTGAAAACACAAATACCACACAGAAACGCGTAAGCAAAGCATATACATGAAACCAACCATATCCTTGCTAACAATTACAATTTACTACTAAAATAAAGCTTATAAACTAAAAACAGGCATTAATTAACCACCCTTACGTACAGGGAATGCCTTTCCGAGGGCTAACAAAGAGGGATTGCAACGGATTCCAGTATTTGCAGTCCAATGTGCTCTGCCTTGGGTACTTCCTGTTCCTACTTCTGGGCTTTTTCCTGTTCACCCAGTGGGGGGGGGGGTGCTAAACTAACAAAATAAATAGCGGGGGGGCAATAAACTAACAAAAGCATTGATTTTATTTTAAAATGTTTAGAATTAAATCTACTCATTTTATTCTAGAAATGTACACTCATCATGTTTGAATAATATTAAATCAACAGAATTTTGTGTAGCTGTTGGAGCATGTTAATAACTTGGGCAGCTTTTTAACAGTTCATCAAGGTGGACACCATTTGCCAGTTATAGCGTGGCTGCTTTAGTTTTATGCCCATTTTATGCAGAGAACAAGCGAGGAGAAGAAGCGATAACACAGAGGCTACCTGTGTGAAGTTTCATTAGAAGTTATTAGAGAAATTTGAGAATTTATTAGAGAAATTTGAAACGTAGGTAACCCAAACATTCTTTCTTGCATAACTTCAACAGTCTTAGTATTTCAAGTTCAGATAATATGGGAGATGTATGCAAAGCAACACCACATTTTAATTATGAGATATAATGGCAATTGAAGCAAACAAAACTTTGACATACAATACAAATTTAATTGAAATGATATTAGTTAATGTGATCAAAGTTTGATGTTTGATGTATAAATGATGTATTTAATATTACAGGACCCTGATAGTTTAGAAGTGGACCAGCTCTCAATGCCAGCTGTTGTGGATTTGGGAGCTTCTGAAGGTGACAGGTCAAAGGACACTGGAATTGTTATTGAGGGCTGCAGGCCTCACAGAATTGAAAGATGTTGCCACAGCTCATGCTGTCCTCCTTGGCCTGACCTCTTAACACAACTTTAGTTATCCTGTCCAGCTGAAACACACCTTTTGATGTGTTCCAGAAACATTTCCTATAGATTGATGCTTTAAAACTTGCAAAGTCCAGTCGCTCAAGAGCTAATTGCTGCCTGAAACAGAACTGTTCTTTTAAGAGGGCCTGCATCTAGAGGCATAAAGTATTAAGCTTCTCAAAGGGTGACTTGGTAGTATACAGATTAGCTCAAGTGTATTACTGGCTGATGTTATTTTTGCATTTGACTTGATGGCTGATTCTTCTTTTCCTGTAATTGAGGCTCAGAAACTGTCAAAATCCAGTCCATTGAACACATTACTGACCTAAATCAAGACGACTGAAGAACAGGGTAACAGTGTATACAGAGAAACAGATGGACTACAGTCTGTAAGTGTAGAACTACAAACTGCTCCTATACGGTCAGTGGAGCTAAAAAATGGACAATGAGTGTAAATCCAAGGAGGTGATTTTAGTGATCAGTTGTTGTAATGTTTAATGTCTAAGCTGAGTTTCAAAAGTTTAAATGAACAGTTTAGACATTGCTTTCAATGGGCCAATGAATCTTGTGTACTTTTTGATCTATTTTAAGATCACTTCGAGATCTGATCAGCAGCTATTCCTAATGAGAGAGAGCGATATTAAAAAGTTATTCCAACTCTGGTCAGCCGCTATTCCGAGTGATATTCCAGGTCTTGTTGGCTACAATAGCCTTATACCTCCACCATGAAACTAAAGTCAGTCTGGTTGACTGCGTTTGCGGTAATTGGGGAAAAGTTTTCTGTAACACTGTGTTTTACTTCACTGTCCAGGCGTTGATGTATTGATCGGGAGCACTCTTTGCAATAATACCCCACTTCGGTCGTGCTTTTGCATCATAAATGATTAGATGGGGCTGTAAATCACCCCTTATCCGCCTCTTCAGCAGTGTGCGCTGATGGCGAATTGCTGCTGTAAGTCATTACGGCGCTGTTCGACCTTGCGCTGCAGGCTGGGCTGATCTACGCGCACCGCGTGCAGATAGGGCTGCGTGGTTCTGAGGATGAGCTCGACGTCGGCGCAAGCCGTTAACAGCACAAGCTGAGCGGGTGGGGGGGAAGTTTGCAAGCCGCATGAGGGATGGAAGTGACCTTTCCTCAAGTATGACATCAAAACTGCTCGCGTTTGCGGTGAGATATTGATTGCTAATGGTCCTAAAGTGTACTCGGTCCCAACTTTCGGCACTTTCGGCTCCATCCGGCAGCCAATAACCGCCTCCCTGAGGAGCCGGCCGCGTGAAAATTTCCCTCTTTCTCCCCGATACTCCGCTAATGGAGAGAAATCTTTCCCAAAAGTGATGTTAAATGAAGTGTTGCTGGGTGCTCCTCTTAATGAAATAATGAGCTCCCCGGAGAACCTGGAGTCCCTTCTTCGGAGCGCCTTTGTTTTCCGAGGTACAACCGAGAGCCGCCCCAGCTTCCTGGCCCTATAGTAATTGATAATCTTATCTGATTGCCTTTTGATGGATGACTCTCTCTGTGGAAGGCTCAGGGGAGACGAGAGCACAATATAGACTCAGGCTGGCTCATTGTACCGTCCTGCCAGCTCTGCCGCTGCCGCCGGTGCTGTCAGGAGACCTGCGCTCCGACTAGGCCTTTTGTTCTGACCGTGAAATGCAGGAAGGCCTTTTTAGGCAGCTCACACTGAAACATGTAGGACAACGGGTTTTATCTGGTTTAGGCCCAATTTGCATTCTTTTCCAATTTAACTCTTTGATAACTGGATCAAAAAGACTTTATATCTATCACTATTATATCTAGTAGTCATGTTTCAGTGTAATTAGTCAAACTGTCGTGGAACTCATTGTATGTTGCAGCCATTGTATTTCCCAAAAAAGTGATCTAGTACATTGGAATATGTAGCTACGTCATGCCAAGATTATATCTAGAACCTGTTGGGCACATTAGTGAAACTTAGACAAAGTGTCTGTGTTTCTCAAAATAATTATCTAGTACTGTAGACTTTGTATGTACCTCACCCTTACCCAAACCATATCTAGAATTGTAAATTAGATCATTTTTGTGTAAATTAGATCATTGGGACTTTCTTTTATATCTAGTACTTTGGAATACTTTGCGGCAGCGAGTTTGATCTGTTTTAAGCCAGATGTGCATTCTTTTCCAGTTTTACCCTTTGAACCCTGGATTATATTATATTATATTATATTATAGTACTTTTCTATCTATTATTATTATTCATGTCTCAGTGTAAATTAGACAAACAGTCTTGGAATCATTATATTCCCCCCAAAATAAATTCTATTACATATGATTTTGTAGCTACGTCATGCCAAGATCACATCTGAAACAAAGCATATTAGTGGAAATTAGTGGCTGGAACTTTCCATTGTGTTTTTCAAAATTATCTAGTACTTTAATTTGTATCTACCTCACCCTTATCCAAACAATATCTAGAACCTGCTGGGCATTTTGGTGTCAATTTGTAAAACTGTCTTCCACTTACTTCTAGAACTTTGGAGATTATATCTAGAATCTGTTTCATGTTTTATTATTTCCCCCACAAGAATATCTAGTACTTTGGACTTGGTGTCACACTTAGCCAGTTTATATCTAGAACCTACTACATTTCAGTGTAAATGACTCAAACTGTGGAGGAACTCTGTTTACAAAAAAATGTATCTAGTTCTTTGGAGTTGTTGGAACTAGATAAAGTTAGATCGGTGACGGTCATTTGGACAAACTGTAGTACACTACAGGAAGCGTAGGGGGCGACGGTCATTTTGACAATAATAATAGTCAATAGTTTATTAATTTAATTAATAGATTAAGACCTACAGAATCCTTCCCTGAACTATTACTTGTACTGTAGTGAATGAAGACCACAGTAATGGTGCTCCTCTCTTCAGCTCTGCTGACGAGGCTGAAGGTGAGGGAGTGAGCAGTCAGTGTGGTGTGATGGGGTTGAATGCTTGTGTTTGTCTCTCTAATGCAGATGACTAAGAGCATATAGGCTGTGTACAGATGTGTGGTTTTTACTGATAGCCTCCTTAAGAGTGATTCATGTTATGATTCACAATGTTTCAGCATCAGTCGTGATCCACCTACATACTGTTTGCAGGTTTATGTACGTGTGGTTTACCTCCACATCTTCAAACAAACTTGGATTTGTCCTAAAAGCAGGCAGGAAGCTGCAGAGCATTCTGGTTATTTACCTGCCAGTTTGTCTAATAATGTCAGAGTTGATCTAATACACTTTCACATATTATAGGTAATGGTGATGAATTTGGCAGTAAATGCAACACATGAATAAATAATATAGTACATTTGCATTAAATTAAGTCATTGAGATGCAAATAAAATAAGTCAGAGGGGTTTAGGGTGAACTGCTGTTCTACAAAAAATAAGTCATAACTGTTCACAGTGGTGGTAAATGGATCCAGACATCCACCTCTAAAAGCTCACTCACAAAAAGTTATTACAGTAGATGGTTATAAATACACTGTTTCATGTTAGAGACGCTGTTTGCGATAGTTTTGAGAAGATTTCAGTCTTAAACTCCATTCATCGTGGAGGGATACATGCAGGATGCTGTGAGGTTAAAATAGTCCCCAAAGAAAACCTAGTATTTTTACATTCTTCAGATTTTACCATCAACATCCATATAAACTCAGAAGACACGTGTAGCTTGACTGGCTGTAGACATGGAGACCCCTGGTTCCCATCACCACCACTGCCACCACTGTAAACACCATTACCACCACTGTAAACACCATCACCACCCCTGTAAACATCACAATGACTGTAAACATCATCACCACCACTGATGGGTTTGACAGTAAATAAAATGTGTATGTTTGTGTTGTAGACATGGTGACCCCAGGTTCCCACCACCACTTTAAACACCATCATAAGCTGGATAACTGACTCAGTACTAGGAGGAGTTTCTGATTCACTTTCCTGCTTAAACTTTACAGTGGAGTCTGTTTATATTTACCAGCTTATTAATGCAATTAATTATGGCATATTTTACTTTATCAGTTTAATATCTAGAGTCTGTCCAGTAGTTTAGTTACAGTTTCTTGATACTCTTATACTCAGAATAACACACATAGTAATTATAATACACAGTATTTTAGTGTTTGTATCACACTAACTCTAGATAATATCTAGAGCCATTGCAGGGAAATTTAATGTATTTACCTGCTTGTTAGTCCTGATAATTGAGACATTTTACCATGTTCTTTATCAGCTCTAGATCAGCTCTAGATATGTTTCCAAAAATAATTAGAAAGCAATTTTTAATATATAACCTACTTGGTTAACATAGAACCTGGTGGATTTTTAATATAATTTGGCCATTATAATACATTAAGCTACTGAAAAAAATATCTAGTACTTTCAAGACTAATATCTAGAACCTGTTTGACATTTCAGTGTAATTTAATATCATCTAGTCAAACTCAGAACTTAATGTTATTACATTATGCTACTCAGATGAATTATCTAGTACCCTTGAAGGTAAGACTGCAATATTATATATTATAAAACACAGTCAGTTTAAACATTCCTTCATGTGAGGAACACAAATATGCTATGATGTTTCAGATACACGCTGTTCTTGGCTGGAAGTGCTAGAAGTTAATTTGGACTTGGCCTCCTGGAACTCGCCGTCTATGATGCTCACACAATGAGAAACGAGTGGGCTGGATGGAGCAGAAGCTACACTAATGATGAGGTGTTGTTCTAATTGTGTTAATGGATGTGCAAGGAAGTTGTGTTAGAGAACCGGTGTAGATTTGGCTCGATCTTCAAAGCGCTTCGAAGCCAGGCATGTCTGGAGAGGCTCCTGTAAACAAATCACCTCAATCACACAAACACAGCTCAGAGGAACTGTGTATGAGGAGCCTCGCAAACAATATGGTTCTACAAGGAAAATATTCTATGTAGAATCATGCCATGCTTAAATGGTGATATGGTTCTTCAGATGGAAAATCTGTATATGGTTCCTTATAGCGCCAAAAACAAGGCAAAATAATTCCCCAAAGAAAAGGTATAATATTTTTTAGATTTTCTAGAATTTATCATCAACATCCACATAAACTCAGAAGACACGTGCAGCTTCACTGGTGGGTTTGATAGTAAATACAATGTGTATATTTGTGTTGTAGACATGGAGACCACTGGTTCCCATCAACACCACTGTAAACACCATCATCGCCACTGTAAACCATCTCCTCATGCCAAGCTTCTCTGAATCTCAGTTTACATCTCAACAAATAATGGGTCTTACAGGAACCAAAATTGTTCTTAAAAGGAAAAGGTTCTATGCAGAACCATGCAATGCTTAAATAGTGAACTGGTTCTTCAGATTGATGGATCCTGTTGTATATAGTCTGTACCACTGTGAACATCACAATCACCACCATCACTGTAAACACCATCACCACCACCACTGTAAACACCATCACCACCGTAAACATCACCACCACTGTAAACACCATCACCACCACCACTGTAAACACCACCACCATCGTAAACATCACCACCACTGTAAACACCATCGCCACCACCACTGTAAACACCACCACCACTGTAAACACCACCACCACCGTAAACATCACCACCACTGTAAACACCATCACCACCACCACTGTAAACACCACCACCACTGTAAACACCATCACCACCACTGTAAAAATCACCACCACCACCGTAAACATCACCACCACTGTAAACACCATCACCACCACTGTAAAAAACACCACCACCACCACCACCACTGTAAACACCATCACCACCACTGTAAAAAACACCACCACCACTGTAAACAACACCCCCACTATAAACACCATCACCAACACCAATGTAAACACCACAACCACTGTAAACACCATCACCACCACTGTAAACACCATCACCACCACTGTAAACACCATCACCACCACTGTAAACATCATCTGAGCCATTTCACACCAAACTCACTCTGAATCTCTCTGTTTACATCTCAAACACTGAATAATTGGTTAGTCTTGCATGAACCAAAAAAGATGGTTAAAGGAAATGTTCTATGTAGAAACTTTTTCTACTCAGATGGTGATCTGGTTCTTTAGACTGATGGAATCTGAAATCTGCTGTGTATGATTCTGTATAGGACCAACAAGGGCAAAGTGTTCTAGATACTATAAACATATATTTTGTCTGTATCTGGTTCTCACCTAATTATTTCTAGAACTCAACACACAGTATCTGGCACTCACTACATAAAATCAGGCACTTATTGTATTTTATCAGTGTGAAAAGTACATGATTCTATGTGTGTGTTGTGAGCTCAAGACACTATTAGGTGAGAATCAGGCACTTACCATATAGTATCTGGTGCTCAGCACATAGAAATGAGCATTTACCACATTAGATCTAATGCTCACCATATAGAATTGGCATTAACCACATTGTATCTGGTGCAATGCACACAGAATTGGACACTTATCACATTGTATCTGGTGCTCACCTGATAGTATCTAGAACTCACCACACAGTAGCTGGTGGTCACCACATGGTGGTCACTAATCTGGTGTGCATCGCACAATATCTGATTGACATCGTACATTATCTGGAGAGCATCACATAGAATAGAAAACAAAGGAAGCGTATCTCAGCTGAGTAGCTATGTTGGGAATACGGGGTGTTGTTGGTGATGTGCACTTCATTTCTTTGCCAAACTTCCTGTACAAGCTTCTTTTCTCAGCAGCAGAACAAAGAGGATAAACGTTACTTCACAGACGGGAAGCTGCTGCTGGGACGCATGACGTAGGCGGCGAAGGGGAGAATGCAGGAGGGGGGGTGCGCTGGATGAATAAGCAGATGTGTAAATCGATATAATCACGCCTGCAGCTGTTTATGTGGCTTGCCGTAAAGCCGTCTGTTTGGATTTGTGTCGCGGGTAAACAGGCCGTCGTTTACAGCAGAGCGAGGGGAACCGAGAGAGCGTCCAGCGTAACCGAGGGGATTTTTTGCTGGTGACCTTTAGTTTATTAGCTGTCTGTGAAACGCTGACGAGCTCAGAGGAGGAAAGCGGGGGGTAATTAATGAGCTCTGAGAAGACCAGCGCTTGAGCTGCGTTTAGTGATGTTGGTCATTTAGCTGAAGTAGCTGGTTGAGGCTATTACTGATGACCTCACTCGCCGAAGTGCTACTGCAAATCAAGCCCAGAGCAGAACCCACAGGAATCAGACGCTGATCTTGTTTTACTGTGCGTTCACTTTACATTACAGCTTTCAGGCACCCACCACATAGTATCTGGTACTCACCACATGGGTCACTTACCACACTGTATCTAGTGCTCACCACATAGAATCAGGCACTTACCATATAGAATGGGGCACTCACCACATCGAGCACTCACCACATTGAGCACTCACCACATAGTATATGGTACTCACCACATTGAATCAGGCACTCACTACATAGTATCTGGTATTTACCACATAGATTTGGCCACACCCCACATAGAGCACTGACCACACAGTATCTGGTACTCACCACATAGAAACAAGCACTTACCACACGGAATCGAGCACTCACCACATAGTATCTGGTACTCACCACATAGAATCAGCCACAAACCACATTGGGCACTCACCACAGAGAATCGGGCACTCACCACATAGTGTCTGGTACTTACCCCATAGAATTGGGCACTCACCACATAGTATCTGGTACTTACCCCATAGAATCGGGCACTCACCACGTAGAATCGGGCACTCACCCCATAGAATCGGGCACTCACCACATAGAATCGGGCACTCACCACGTAGAATCGGGCACTCACCCCATAGAATCGGGCAGTCACCAGATAGAATCGGGCACTCACCGCATAGAATCGGGCATTTACCACACAGAATCGGGCACTCACCCCATAGAATCAGGCACTCACCACATAGAATCGGGCACTCACCACATAGAATCGGGCACTCACCCCATAGAATTGGGCAGTCACCAGATAGAATCGGGCACTCACTGCATAGAATCGGGCACTTACCACATAGAATCGGGCACTCACCATAGAGAATCGGGCACTTACCCCATAGAATCGGGAACTCATCCCATGGAATCGAGCCCTCACCACATAGAATCGGGCACTCATCACATAGTATCTGGTACTCACCCCATAGAATCGGGCACTCACCCCATAGAATCGAGCCCTCACCACATAAAATCGGGCACTCACCACATAGTATCTGGTACTCATCACATAGAATCAGCCACAAACCACATCGGGCACTTACCCCATAGAATCGGGAACTCATCCCATGGAATCGAGCCCTCACCACATAGTATCTGGTACTCACCCCATAGAATCGGGCACTCACCCCATAGAATCGGGCACTCACCAAATAGAATCAGGAACTTATCCCATAGAATTGAGCCCTCACCACATAGAATCGGGCACTTACCACATAGAATCGGGCACTCACCCCATAGAATCAGGCACTCATTACATAGTATCTGGTACATCTCTCTCTCTCTTACACTTCAATCTTTCTTTCTTTTTCTCCCCTTCCTTGTCTCTTTCTCTCCCCTTCTCCATCTCTCTCTCTCCCGCCTTTACTGCCTCTCCACCTCTACTGCCTCTCAAATTCATTCATAATAAAATTTATAATATGGTCTCAATGACCTGCAGGACCTCAAATTATTCCTATATAATGCTGGTATTAGTGGTGATGCGTACGGGATCTAAGGGTTTGACTTTGTCCTCAGTCTCTTTGTATGGAGTTGTGCACTCGTCCCGGTATCTCTGACAGACGGACGTTTATGGACTCCGGGGTTGCTGTTGGCTCTGGAGTTATGAAGCACATAAAACAGGCGGGCTCAGCCGGTCGGGCAGTCGTAATGAAAACGAGGCCTTGAGATGGAGAAGCCACAGCGGAGAGATTTGAAACGTCCCACAGACTTACGAGGACAGTGTCAGGACCGGTTCTGCTGCAGGGACTCGTCCTTATTCATTTCTGGGCATTCGGCAAGTTATGAGAAGACAATAACTAACATATTGCTTTATAGTGCGCACTTCAGGTGTTATGCTTACTGCTTTCTACGAAGCCTGTATTTATAAATGGTAATAGATGTGCTTATAACAGGCTAATAATGCTTTCTATGCATCCACTGAAATAACAGGGTTCTTAACGAGTTCTCTTAGTACTAACAAGGTCTACACAGAACCATTTCCTGCTTAAATGGTTCTTTGCATGTTGTTGTATGTGATCCTATATAGACTGTATTGAAAATAGGTTCTGTTGTTGTTATGATGTCAAGCTTAAAACAATAGAAGAACCATACAGAACCTTATAGAACCATATACTCCCTCAATCTCAGTAACCATTCAGCTATGGAGAGAGCTACCATGAAATGGTTCTAAGAACTCATAGTTCTAAATAGTCATCCCATTTACTAAAGAACGTATGCGCTTATAAATTCTAAAAAGGCTGTAATAACATACTTCGGGTGGTGTTACAGTTTACCTGTACAGAGGTATGTGAAGGTAGTGTTACAGATTACCTGTATACAGGTAGGTGAAGGTAGTGTTACAGATTACCTGTACACAGGTAGGTGAAGGTAGTGTTACAGTTTGTGTACCATACTTTGGGTAAGACTCCTAACGCTTCACCTACCTGTGTACAGTTAAACTGTAACACTACCTTCACCTACCTGTGTACAGGTAAACTGTCTAACATTACCTTCACCTACCTGTGTACAGGTAAACTGTAACACTACCGTCACCTACCTGTGTACAGGTAAACTGTCTAACATTACCTTCACCTACCTGTGTACAGGTAAACTGTAACACTACCTTCACCTACCTGTGTACAGGTAAACTGTCTAACATTACCTTCACCTACCTGTGTACAGGTAAACTGTATCACTACCTTCACCTACCTGTGTAAAGGTAAACTGTAACACTACCTTCACCTACATGTGTACAGATAAACTGTAACACTACCTTCACCTACCTGTGTACAGGTAAACTGTAACACTACCTTCACCTACCTGTGTACAGATAAACTGTAACACTACCTTCACCTACCTGTGTACAGGTAAACTGTAACACTACCTTCACCTACCTGTGTACAGGAAACTATAACACTACCTTCACCTACCTGTGTACAGGTAAACTGTCTAACATTACCTTCACCTACCTGTGTAAAGGTAAACTGTCTAATATTACCTTTACCTACCTGTGTAAAGGTAAACTGTATCACTACCTTCACCTACCTGTGTACAGGTAGACTGTAACACTACCTTCACCTACCTGTGTACAGATAAACTGTAACACTACCTTCACCTACCTGTGTACAGGTAAACTGTCTAACATTACCTTCACCTACCTGTGTAAAGGTAAACTGTCTAACATTACCTTCATCTACCTGTGTACAGGTAAACTGCATCACTACCTTCATCTACCTGTGTACAGGTAAACTGTATCACTAACTTCACCTACCTGTGTACAGGTAAACTGTCTAACATTAGCTTCACCTACCTGTGTACAGGTAAACTGTAACACTACCTTCATCTACCTGTGTACAGGTAAACTGTAACAATACCTTCACCTACCTGTGTACAGGTAAACTGTGTAACATTAGCTTCACCTACCTGTGTACAGGTAAACTGTAACACCACCTTCACCTACCTGTGTACAGGTAAACTGTAACACTACCTTCATCTACCTGTGTACAGGTAAACTGTATTACTACCTTCACCTACCTGTGTACAGGTAAACTGTCTAACATTAGCTTCACCTACCTGTGTACTGGTAAACTGTAACACCACCTTCAACTACCTGTGTACAGGTAAACTGTAACACTACCTTCACCTACCTGTGTAAAGGTAAACTGTAACACCACCTTCACCTACCTGTGTACAGGTAAACTGTAACACTACCTTCACCTGCCTGTGTACAGGTAAACTGTATCACTACCTTCACCTACCTGTGTGCAGGTAAACTGTAACACTACCTTCACCTGCCTGTGTACAGGTAAACTGTAACACTACCTTCAACTACCTGTGTACAGGTAAACTGTAACACTACCTTCACCTACCTGTGTACAGGTAAACTGTATCACTACCTTCACCTACCTGTGTGCAGGTAAACTGTAACACTACCTTCACCTACCTGTGTACAGGTAAACTGTAACACTACCTTCAACTACCTGTGTACAGGTAAACTGTAACACTACCTTCACCTACCTGTGTACAGGTAAACTGTAGCACTACCTTCACCTACCTGTGTACAGGTAAACTGTAACACTACCTTCACCTACCTGTGTACAGGTAAACTGTCTAACATTTCCTTCACCTACCTGTGTACAGGTAAATTGTAAAACTACCTTCACCTACCTGTGTACAGGTAAACTGTCTAACATTACCTTCACCTACCTGTGTACAGGTAAATTGTAACACTACCTTCACCTACCTGTGTACAGGTAAACTGTAACACTACCTTTACCTACCTGTGTACAGGTAAACTGTCTAACATTACCTTCACCTACCTGTGTACAGGTAAACTGTAACACTACCTTTACCTACCTGTGTACAGATAAATTGTAACACTACCTTCACCTACCTGTATACAGGTAAATTGTAACACTACCTTCACCTACCTGTTTACAGGTAAATTTTAACCCTACCTTCACCAACCTGTGTACAGGTAAACTGTCTAACACTACCTTCACCTACCTGTGTACAGGTAAACTGTCTAACACTACCTTCACCTACCTGTGTACAGGTAAACTGTAACTCTACCTTTACCTACCTGTGTACAGGTAAACTGTCTAATATTACCTTCACCTACCTGTGTACAGGAAAACTGTAACACTACCTTCACCTACCTGTGTACAGGTAAATTGTAACACTACCTTCACCTACCTGTGTACAGGTAAACTGTAACACTACCTTCACCTACCTGTGTACAGGTAAACTGTAACACTACCTTCACCTACCTGTGTACAGGTAAACTGGCTAACATTACCTTCACCTACCTGTGTACAGGTAAACTGTCTAACACTACCTTCACCTACCTGTGTACAGGTAAACTGTCTAACACTACCTTCACCTACCTGTGTACAGGTAAACTGTAACTCTACCTTTACCTACCTGTGTACAGGTAAACTGTCTAATATTACCTTCACCTACCTGTGTACAGGAAAACTGTAACACTACCTTCACCTACCTGTGTACAGGTAAATTGTAACACTACCTTCACCTACCTGTGTACAGGTAAACTGTAACACTACCTTCACCTACCTGTGTACAGGTAAACTGTAACACTACCTTCACCTACCTGTGTACAGGTAAACTGGCTAACATTACCTTCACCTACCTGTGTACAGGTAAACTGTAACACTACCTTCACCTACCTGTGTACAGGTAAACTGTAACACTACCTTCACCTACTTGTGTAAAGATAAACTGTTACACTACCTTCACCTACCTGTGTACAGATAAACTGTAACACTACATTTACCTACCTGTGTACAGGTAAACTGTAGCACTACCTTCACCTACCTGTGTACAGGTAAACTGTAACACTACCTTCACCTACCTGTGTACAGGTAAACTGTAGCACTACCTTTACCTACCTGTGTACAGGTAAACTGTTACACTACCTTCACCTACCTGTGTACAGATAAACTGTTACACTACCTTCACCTACCTGTGTACAGGTAAATTGAAACACTACCTTCACCTACCTGTGTACAGGTAAACTCTAATAATACTGTTACCTAAATGGAAATCATTATTGTCCAGTAACAGGTGCTTCACAAATGTCAACTTTACAGAAGAGACAAAAACTTTACTTTCAATGTAAGTCAATGGAACAGAGGTGTTTATGAGCTATTTTGGAGCATTCCAATTGGTCAATTTATCATGAAACTTTGAGGCAGTGCAGAGGTCATCTGTCATGGTTTTCTTTGGATGAAATGTAAAGGCTGTTCTCAGAGCAGTGCTGTGCAGGTATCAATAGAGATACAATGAAAGTTCTCGTGTTAAACTGGGTTCATGATGTTCTGAAAGTGTGCACTGCAGTATAATGTATTTCCACGCTGGTCAGTTTGTCCCCCCCCCCCAAAAAAAGCCACATCAATCTTAAACATGGCCTGTAGCAACTTGACTGACAGGGCTTGCTGTCCAGCGGTCAGCGTCTGTTTTTGGTAGATAATATGGGAGCACGAGGCCAAAGCTTTGGGGCCGGCTTTGCAGCCCTTGCAGAGACTTGGTGGTGAGGAAAAATAACACATGATAGCTGGCAACATTAGCGCTGGACCTGATTGCGTTGAAGATTGATCGCTGTGCGTGAAGAAGCTCTGGAGTGAAGTGCTTTTAAACGACGCCGGCCGTCGGAGGAAGAAAGGGCAGACGTGTGCAGCGGCACGCCCCGGAGCCAGCGCTTAAAAGATGAAAGATGTCGTCGATTCGGTCAGAGATGGAAAACAAATTTCACACTTCTTCTCATGTGGTGAGCGGAAGCCGGAGCCGGGCAGGCGCGCGTGAGTCTTCGGGGGTCCGTGGCACTAAAAAAAGAGACAGTTTGAGCGGAATTGAAGTTCTAATCTCAGGACAGTGAACTTTGATGTTGCACCAGGCTGCTGGTCCAGCGGGAAGGAGGGATGGAGGGATGGAGAAGCATCAGAGAAGCGGAAGCTGTGATCACCGGCACTTACAGAGTAACAGAGACGAGAGCAAACCCTTGAATCACCTGCCTGTAGGGAAGAAACGCAGACCTTTTAGACTAAATCTGCAGCTTCACGAGGCTTAAACCCCCCAAGCACAGTAACATCTGCCTCTCCTTTGATCCACCTCGCCGCTGTCTGAAGAAAAACACGGATCTCCATTTTTGATTATTTTGATTTTTCCATATTGTTTGAACTCGCCAGTTACCATTTACATTGTCTGACAATTTCATGGCGAACCGACCAACAGAAATGCTCTAAAACAGCTTGGAAAAACTTCTGGTTCCATTGACTTACATTAAAGGAAACAGGATTTTAGTCTCTCCTGTGAAGCTGCTGTTTGGCAGATTCTTCTTTGGATGGCGATATGTTTTCTGAACATAATCTAAAGCCATATTTACAATTCTGCAGATTTCAGGATATCAGCTCCAGAGTGTCAGGTCTGATTGTGTGATTCGAGATTTTATACAGCTTTTGATTGGGATGCACTGATTCCAAAAGGTAATTTTTTTCCACATGGAGAATAAATGGGATGGGAAAACTAAGGAACTTCTGCTTGATCGACAGAGACTGCTTCGCATACACTGACTCAGGCCAGACCCTCGACCACGACTGCCATGTTGGTTTTACCCGCATTATCTACTTTGAATTTAGTATCTACTATGAATTATTCAGTATCTACTATGAATTTAGTATCTACTATGAATTTAGTATCTACTATGAATTATTCAGCATCTACTATGAATTTAGTATCAACTATGAATTATTCAGTATCTACTAAGAATTTAGTATCTACTATGAATTATTCAGCATCTACTTTAAATTCAGTATCTACTATTAATTTAGTATCTACTATGAATTATTCAGTATCTACTATTAATTTAGTATCTACTATGAATTATTCAGTATCTACTATTAATTTAGTATCTACTATGAATTATTCAGTATCTACTAAGAATTTAGCATCTACTATGAATTATTCAGCATCTACTATGAATTCAGTATCTACTATGAATTATTCAGTATCTACTATGAATTATTCAGTATCTACTATGAATTTAGTATCTACTATGAATTATACAGTATCTACTATGAATTTAGTATCTACTTTGAATCATTCATTATCTACTATGAATTTAGTATCTACTATAAATTATTCAGTATCTACTATGAATTATTCAGTATCTACTAAGAATTTAGTATCTACTATGAATTATACAGTATCTACTATGAATTTAGTATCTATTTTGAATTATTCAGCATCTACTATGAATTTAGTATCTACTATGAATTATACAGTATCTGCTATGAATTTAGTATCTATTTTGAATTATTCATTATCTCCTATGAATTTAGTATCTACTATGAATTATTCAGCATCTATTATGAATTTAGTATCTACTATGAATTGTTCAGTATCTACTATGAATTTAGTATCTACTATGAATTTAGTATCTACTATGAATTATTCAGTCTACTATTAATTTAGTATCTACTATGAATTTTTCAGTATTTACTATGAATTTAGTATCTACTATGAATTATTCAGTATCTACTATGAATTATTCAGTATCTACTATGAATTTAGTACCTACTATGAATTATTCAGTATCTACTATGAATTCAGTATCTACTTTGAATTATTCAGTATCTACTATGAATTATTCAGTATCTACTATTAATTATTTTGTATCTACTATGAATTATTCAGTATCTACTATGAATTTAGTATCTACTATGAATTTAGTATCTACTATGAATTATTCAGTATCTACTATGAATTTAGTACCTACTATGAATTATTCAGTATCTACTATGAATTCAGTATCTACTTTGAATTATTCAGTATCTACTATGAATTATTCAGTATCTACTATTAATTATTTTGTATCTACTATGAATTATTCAGTATCTACTATGAATTTAGTATCTACTATAAATTTAATATGTACTATGAATTTTTCAGTATTGAGTATAGAAGTGTATGATCTAAGGTTGTGATGGTGAAACACTGAAGTGAGGTGTTTATAAAGGATCTACTAGTTTATGAAGATACTTGTTTGTTTTCAGTACTTTGTATCTACACACATCTGCAGTGAGGCGCTGGCAATGCGTGCTGAGAGTGATGCTGTGTTTAAGAATAGCGTGCGAGTTCCAGTCTGTGTTTACTTGCAGAGAGACCCGAGTTCTGCTCTGAGTGGGTCGCAGTCGGACCCCTGCAGTGAGACAGATTGCTCTTTGGCAGCCCCACAAGATACACATTCATCACACAGCTAGTTAGTAGAGAGGAGTGTGAGGGGCTGAGAAGCACCTACGGAGAGAGCTCTCTCTGCGTGGCGGCGGAGACTAATGATTTTTATCAGATTAGGGGGATACGCTGTTCTGGCGCTGGCATTTAAGTAAACATGGCCGGAGTTGGGCTCGTTCCGAAGTGTGCTGGGCTGAGCTGTCAGAGCTGACCGCCACGTTTCTGTTGTTTAATCGCGGATAAGCTAAAGGCCACGGCATTACAAGGCTGCTGGACTTTAGAGCCGCGTCTCTCTGAAGTGCTGGCCGCTCTCTGATTAAATCTGTTATTTTGCTCGAGTCTCTAAAGCAGCAGGCCGAGCCCGCAGCGCCGGAAACCGGTTCTGGATGTGGTCGTGTTTTCTGCCACTGCTCTGATTTGACAGCTCTGACTTCCACAGTTCTGCCCTGCAGGACCCCCA